>JAWWMK010017386.1:0-19907 GCA_035047105.1 Galeopsomyia nigrocyanea | reverse complement strand
GCGTGCCTCTAATATGAAAATTCGGACAAACGGTGCCGAATTATGGTAGTTTTTTTGTGGAATTGCTCATATATGAAATTATATGAATATAAATTTATTATACTTAGATATAAGTATTTTAATATTTTTTAAAGCAGGGTAAACAAAGTAATAATGTTCAAATTAACAAGTGTCGAAGAATTGGACAAAATTAGTTTTTCAAACAAAAATGAATAAATCTCGAAGTGAAAACTTTATTGTCAAACGAAAAATAACTTTAAAAAGATTAAAGCAGACAGTGATGAAAAGTTCAGTGCTTTCCGCATAGATGAGCTTTCTCAAACTTTTTTCAATATCAAAATTGAGTATTCTTCCAACTAAACTTTCTTATCATTAATAACTTTTAATCTCGTTATTTATGGTCTAATTGGCATCTTATCCTGCTATCTAAACTCACTAAAATTACTTAAAATAATGGCACTCTTAGAAAGTTATCAGTTCGCAAATAAAATTAAATTAATACTCTATCCGTAATAAAGTGACTATTTTCAATGCTCGATCCTGCATTTTAAAGCGAATTATTCATATTCTGGTGGGCATTATTTTCATTAAAATACAATTCCGTATGAAAACCCGCAATAAAAAATTGTATAAGATTATTATTACAGTTTTGATATATCACGAGCTGAGTGAAATATTCCGTAATCCCTTTTCAGGAGAAGCAAGTTACTGGAAAATCTCGCGCGGAACCGTGGACGCACGCGACGGTGGTGGCAATATAGCGCAGACTTCCGAAATTCGGGTGTTTCGCGGCTAGCTAACAATGGAACAAACGTCGAATTTGTCGAGTAACGTGCATGCGCGCGGACTAGCCGGAAATGCGTGTTTAAAGCTCGCAAGCTCGCGCCCGGGCTAGAGAGAACGTGGCATATGTGCCGATCGTTCGCGCGGAAAACGCGCGACACGATAAATTCGCCGCGCGACGAATCCTCGCATGAATATTTATGCCCTGCCAACTCGAAGCGAGGAACACCACCAGCAGCAGCAGCAAATACCAGTTGAGCTAACTTGTCGCTGCCGTATTTTATCGCAATTAAAAGCTTTTTTCTTAATTAGACGCTCGTGTGAACGACAAATTGCTTAATGTCTCGTGAATGCCTTTATTTCTTTTTCTTTTTTCACGAAAGTGCATTGGCTTTTACATGTTAAAACGAATAAAGAAATTGAATTATCCTTCATGTGCAAGACACGACAGAGTAGGGTACAATTAATCCATCTGATTATCAACTTTACTTTGATGTAAATTAAAAAAGACGCATTACTATGTGTCTAACCTGTAATGTAAAACTGAAAATACATATATCAAGGATATAAATGTTGACTGCATGAGCTTTCACTCCTATATCACGGGAATAAATCTAATTAATTGGCTTACATAATTAACGCTACAGATAATGTTCAAACTTGCAAAAAAAAAAAATTCTTTTTAATGAATGAATGCGCTGTTACAAAGAGCAAATAAAAATGTTTAATCTACTAACGCCTGTCTCGAATAATTGAGTATTTGCGTAAAGTCTGCCAAGAGTTCAATTAACAGGCAGTTTCATTTGAATAAATCACGCGTAATCGATTTCACAAAGCATTCGCAACACAGCGCTTTTCAATTAAATCCTCGCAGACGTAACGTGCGTGCCATAAACAAACGAAAATAAACAGTGTCATCGGAGGATGATAATAAATTAAATGAACAGCGTTGTTAATTTAACTTTTCGTAACAATTTACCATCGACACGGCAATCTTGAAATTCAAACCAAGAATATCGCGATAACAACCATATATACAGTACTTGAAAACTCGTCACATTTTCACGAGGCATTCAATGGTAGAATCTCTAAGCGAGTGAGTCAGAGATGCACACGACGCGAGAGAGAGAGAGAAGGGTGTGCACACAAAGAGTGCAAGGCCCTCGGAAGTGTAATAGCGTAACAACGGGGAATGATAAGGCTACGGAGGGGTGGTTGGATGTACTCGTACACAATCCACAGCTCGCAGGAGCTACTTCGGGGTCTTCGCTCTAACGAGTTTCCGAGTGAAGGATGACGACGCTAAGGCTCATCTGCGCGTACGCCGAGCATCGGAGACAAGAGATTTTTTTTTTCTCTTTCGCGTTGAGACAAAGCACAGGAAGAAGCCTCGTGCGTTGTAAAGTACCCTATACCTGAGGGTTAAAAGCGCGAGGGATCGCGATGCTGGGGTTTACACTCGAGTGAATCCTTTCGCGACGAGTCACATTTGCCCGCGTAACTTCGGCTAATCCATTGTATATATAGTCACGAAAATGCTCGAGCTGAATTTACTTTGAAGTGGATTTCGAATGTTCAACGAGATATATAAAATTCAAAGCCTTTGAGCGATCTTAATACCTTGCTTTTTGTTTTTCGGCGGGCAATTATAACGTTGAGACACGCGACTCGCCGCGAAACTGTGTAAGGCACGTATTAATTAGTCGGAGGTGGGCGCGAGGGAGCTGATCCTTGGCAACTTTACAGAAGGCACAAGCCAACAGTAACGAAGTGACTGATGCAATTAGTACGGGCGGCAATTAAGATTAGCCTCGGGCTCTCCTCTCTCTCTCTCACTCTCTCGCCAAGCTCCACTGCGTTGCGGTTTAGCCCTTTGCGCCGCGCATCGATGCGCGCGAAAGATGATTTAATTAATTCCGTTTAATTAGAAGACTTTTCTCGTCTTGTAGATATATATACCCGTATAGTCTTCCTCATCTCTCAGACTCTCGGAAAAACAAAAGAAAGCAAAGTACTGCCTGCTGCTCGACAGTTTTGTCTCGTTATTTAAAAAGCTCCAATGAGATGCAAAGCCCAACGGAGAAAAGGGGAAGCATCCTCTATCGATTACTTCTTTTTTTTTCTTCTATTAAGTCTTACGGTCGGTAATCGTCGGATATCTTTTGCTGTCAAACAGCGCGGCGCTGATGCATAGCCGAGGCGAAAAAGAAAAAAAAATAGAGGAAAGAGATGAGCAATCTCTTGGCCTTACTTTACACACTGACCCAGTTTAACCTGAGTAAACATCCGCCATAAAGGATTCGATCGCGGCGAGAGAAGAAGAAGAAGAAGAAAAAAAAATGAGAGCGATGAATTGGCGAGGGCACACGAAAGCGTTTTATTTATGTCGGGCGATGGCTCATCGGGCACAGAAAGAGCGGACCCGAGGTGATGCGCGTGATGAATGTGTACGCCCGGAAGGAGCCTTCACATGTATATGTGTGTATACTGGGCAGGAGAAAAGAGAGAGAGAGAGAGAGAGGGAGAGAGACGAAAACATCGCCCGCGAAGCGGAGCTTTTTTCGGGTAGATATACAGCGAAAGAGCGGAGGATATATTGGCTGACTTGTCCGCCGGATTAGCTGAAAAGCGTCTTGAGATAGCGATCTTATTATTTATCTGCAGTAATACGTTTTTGGAGAACTAGCACAGCGCTCGCGCGGCTTCGAGCGTTCGTTCTGATGAAAACTTACAGCGACTTAAATTTATTGTGTTTTCTTTTTTTTAGAGGATTGAATAGCCCTTGAATTGATATATTTTTTAATATCGTTCCACAACAACAAAAAATGCTGAATACGTGGGGTGCGTTTATTGTATATATATATGCTTCTTTAAAAGTGAATTGCGACTATATATCATGCACGATAACGCGCGCTTGAAAACTTGGGAGACACATAAATTATGGCATTCGCATTGTATGAAAACAGTGCGTGCATTTTATCTCTTCCTCTTTTCGTTCGTTTACGTACGTTTCATTCGCGAATCCAAATGCAACGATGAATGAGATTAAAAATCAAATTTGAAGCAGTTTTCGCGGAATACAAAACAAGTTAGTAGAACAGTAACGAATTGCAACACAAATACCAACGAAACAGTATGAACGCCATCCAATGAATACCAAGTTTCTCGCAGCTAAGCTCACGAAGAAAGAAGAGTATGCGATCGCATAATCATTTGTTTTTCAAGCTAATACAGTCCTTTACGTAGATGTAAGTCGGGGGGATGAGCCTCGCAGCACATAGCGAGAAAAGCCACCCTCCCTTGGTTTTCACACCACAACCATTTATCTCCCGAAGAAACGCAAGAAGGAGAAGAGAAGAAAAAAAAACAAAGAAACACATACATGCACAGTGCAGCCGCTCCTTTTCTTACGATACTGCAGTTAGTGCGCCAAAGAGAGTTTAACGTTGCACACCTAATAGCCGACTAAACACCATCCATTCCAGCGCTAACATAATCGACGTTACACCCACTTTACGTCGTAATGTTGCTGCGAAAAGTATCCGACCGAACGATCTATAAAGGTGATTTTCTCTTTTCACGCGGAGGGTTGTACGAGCTTTTTTTTCATGTCATTTCGAAGCTGCCAATAACGACGTAGTTTAAGGATGAATTGGCGCGTTTTTGTACAGGAAAAAAATAAGGTTTCAGATAATTCCACCCACGCTTTTCATGCTAGCTTGCAGATTTTTTTTCTTCTTTTCAGCCAGCTTTCAAGCGTTTATTAAGCTTTAGATATTGTTTTTTGTAATACTGATAGATGTGAGCAACATTCAAAAAGTAATGTCATTCTCTTTATACAATATGCTAATGCAAAATACGTGGATCGAATACTCTACTTTCTGAGTCTTAATCTTACGTTCTTAGTACACCGAATTAGTAAATTCCAATCGAGAATAGTGTAAGAGTGTATGTCTGACCAAACGCTGTTTGTTCTACTGCGCGCTGCCTGCCTACCATTTTCACGAGCATCTTTCTGTTGAAATCAATTTTATATAACTGAAAACTAGTATAAAATTGACATGCAGTCATGGAATGAGCAAAAGAATATATATTGACTATACCATTATATTTCCGTCAATTGTAAAGCGAACATTTAACACGTATAATCGCACGTGCGTGAATAATAAAATATCGATTCACTTCAACCATGCAAGAGCACGTTTCGGAATGAATTGCCGTAAACGAAAGGGACACATAGTGAAAAAACAACAACACCGTATCAAAAGCCAAGCCAGTTTGCATGAAAAAGCGAAATAGTGCACGCGTATATAATTTGTAAAAAAAAAATGGGTGGGACGAAAAAAAAGTACGCGCGCGTCGGTCGTTCGCCGAGCCGTACACATATTTACCGTCAATATATTCACGGTTGCCCAAGTCACACAAGTCGCGGAACAAAGCTATACACGAATAGGCATACTACATACATACGCGCGTACAGCAAGGTGAATTCAACATCTCGCTTTTGGTATGCCCGATCGCTCGGATGATTCGATTCGCGCCGCGCCGTTTCTCTCTCACTCTCTTTCCATTGTCGGATCGATGAACGCGGCGCGGAGAAGTCTTACCTTTACCCCGTGTACATACCAAGCAGCCTCGATTTTCCTTCTTTTTTTTTCTGTGCAGCTTTCTTCCCTCCTTTGCCTTTTTTTTTTATTTTTGTTCGAGTACTTTATTTCGAGCGTTTTTCCGCTTTTTTTATTCGACCCTCGCGGCGGCTGCGTGGGCTCTTCTCTCTTTCTCTTTCTCAATTGCTGCTTGAATTTCGATTAGCCCTCGAGTTTCGAACTGATCAACTTTCTTCTATTTATTCATTTCACTCAGTTTTTTTTTGTTCTTCGACGGATGCTTTGTGTTTTGAGTGAAGTCGAAGAGTCTATATTAAAGAAAAATCAAACAATGCTCTTTTCTCTATCTCCGACCCCCCAGAGGAAAAAGAGATTGAAAAGAAAAATTATTAGAGGATTTGAGGGAGAGGATTTGTTTGCTTTTATTTTGCAATATTAACCTCGACTGCTAGGTATTCACGAAATTTCAATGATTTCTTGTCCTGAGTGAAAAGCACGTGAAAAAAAGCTGCAAGCACATTCTTATCAACAACGTAAAACAATCAGAGAGCACTCGCGAAAGAAAAATCAATTTCAATTAAAATTTTTCCCGCGTAGCCGAAAGGAAAAAAATACGCACGGTTAACGAGAGAGAGAGAGAGAAAGAGAGAGGGGGGGGGGGAGAACGAAACAATAAAACTCAGCAACACATAGAGGGAGAGAGGGAGAGAGAGAGAGAGAGCTCCGAGCGCGCGAAAACAAAGAGAATTTTTATCGAGAAGGCAAAGTAAGCAAAAGCTATATTGCAATGGAAGGCTTTCAACCGCAAATAGACACGAAACATAGCAGCCTCGCATATGTAAAACCCAGCACTCGCGCTTACACTCCGAATCTCTAAATCCGAAATACATTAAGCCTGAATACGCGGAGTATGAGAGGAGATGGAAAAGGAGGGATAGTGTTTATCTGCAGCTCGCAGCGCGGCAAAGTGTACAAAACGCTCGCGCGCGTATGGGCGCGTATCAATCATGCCGCGTAAACGTCGAAATCCTATTAGCCAGCCTCTCTCTCTCTCTCTATGTGCCATGCGCGCTGAAATCCCGGATTCTCGGAATTTCAAAGTCAACGTCGCTCGCGCGCACATATCGCGTTGGAGGCGTCGACTGCACCGCCAGCCAATTTCCGCGCGCACGCCCGCAACCGGTTTAGCGCGAGTTGCAAGCTTAGCGCGCATTATATCCGGCTTAATTGGACCGGGATTAAATTAACTTCCGCTGGCTGCTGAGGGGGGATATTCGATCGCTGCTTGACGTTTGCCAGCTTACCTGCCGATCACTCGTTTTTTTTTTCTTTTATTTTGCCCGCGGATATGGCACGGTTATTACTTTTTTTAGTTTGACAATTTTATTTGTACGAGATTGTGCTTTATTCTCCATTGGACATCTAAATTTTTGACTTGCCAATCATACCGACGTTTGACTCGAATGAGTGGAAACGATAGAACGGATAATTGCCTGTCAATGATATTTTCGTGCTTCAATCCAGCGAGTGTCAGTTACAATTTCAATTATTGAGATTATTAAATTAATTGGACTCATATAAATAATCAATACTCGCTTCACCAAATAGAATAACAATAGAGCCGATTATAGAGTAGTAGTCAAATAAGAGTAACTCGATTTGTATGGAAATTGGCTTTACGGGTTACATTTGAACGAATAAATGCTCATCAGAGTTTGAGCAGAGCTATTCATGAATTTGTACTACATTTGATTCATTAAAAATGAAAATTTTTTCATGAAAGATAGAGATTTTAACTGGGTATGTTTTTTCAAAAATGTAACATCCGTTTCTAAAATATTATCGTATTTATTTTACCGTTTATACTAAATAATACCATAGACAAGTAGATTTAGTTTTTTTAGTTTTAAACTAGAACTGAAGCACGTGAACTCACAATGAAATTAGGTTATAACTTATTTAAGTTGATGGAATGTGAACATATCTCCGACGACCTTTCGTATATATGTAATTTATTATGCTTATAATCAGAATTCTTTCATACGTAAATTTTTTATCATAAAAGTCGCGTATAGAAAACTACAAACAGCTAACTGAAAAATGAAATGTGAAAAGCTTGTTACCGAGCTCATTAGTTTTTCCTTCCTCTCTCGCGAGCCGTGCATACTTTTACTTATTTTTCTGCTCTAATTTTTTTTGCACGTTGTTATCTCGGAGCTACCTTCCTGCATCCCCCTATTATTTTACTGCGTGACTCGGAAAACCTTGGTGTTTAATTATTCTTTTGAAGTATAAAGGAATTTCCGTAATTAACGTTCGCGCTCTCCTTTTTCTTGAAAAAAAAAACTCGCTTTCTCCCGAACTCCAGTAAAGTTTTTCCATGAGATTGTACAAGGCGCCAATTTACATGCAAAAAAAAAAGTGATAAACTGGCGTCGGCAAAGTGGAAAAGAAAAATAATAAAACTGCGCGTTATTTTCAATTGGAAAAATTCAAACGAGGTACTTAAACAAAGACACCTGCAGATTGTCAAGAGAGAGAGAGAGAGAGAGAGTTGGGAGAGGGAGTTTGCCGAGTAAACGGCGAAGCTGCACTCGAGGCACCGGCAATCGCTCCATTTATCCTGTGGGCGACGCCGAGTGGAAGCTAATTTTGATAAGTGTTCCGGCTCCGCCAAGCGATTTCTCAAGGAGAGCCATCCCCCCGGCAAACGCACTTCCGCTTAGGAAAAGGACCTAAGGGATGACAAGAAAAAAAATGAGGAGAACGGATGAAGCCGTTTTTTAAAAGATTCATTTTCCGTTAATGTAGTTGTTTAAAAATAAAATCCCACATTATTCTTTGTACTCTATATTATTATAATATTATTTTCTATCATTGTGATACGAAAATACGGTGGATGCATAATATACAGCTGATGAAAATTGTATTTTAAGAGAACTCAGCTTATTTTGCACGATTCCCCGAGGTGCATGCAGATTTATTACCAGCGTTATATCCGTACAAACAATGGCTAATAGAAGTACCCCCGGCTCATGTTAATTCATTCCTATGAGCATTGTATTTCACCGTAATATATTATTGCAAAGAGCTATTTATATTTATAAAGGTATTGTAGAAAAGATATCCATCATTTCCTGACCAGACGCTCAATTGTTCAGACTACACAATAGAGTACTTTTTTTTTAATAAAGTTGCTGTATTCCGGTTCCATCGTGTCGCTGATATTTATCGAACGAAATGTGCGAAAATATCTATGGACATATCAATTCGATGGTATTGATATAAACGACAGGATTTAAAATATGTAGTAAACTTGAAATAGAAATTATTCGGACCAATCTCGAATATCTATGATTACACATTGATAATACATCAGACTGAGCCTATTAAATAGGATTCGTCAATAAACTCTACTCAGCCAATATTGAAAATGTCTATTCAAGCGTTATGAAAGCCTATACATATTCGTAGATTACACGCTCTATATATAGTTTCAATCAATCAGTACATTCCAAATCCATCGATACACATCGGCAAACGTATCTCTATCAATACGCAATGGATGCACTAATGAGGTGTCTTTTGTTGCAGGAACTCGAGCGCAGTTTCACGCTATCGACACCCGGAGCCGGCAGTCCACCATGCAGTCCACCACCAGCGCCAGCCGCTTACATATCCAGCGCCAGGGCGTCCTCGCGCAGACTCGCCGGGGCCGCGAGCCTCGGCCTCGGCGGTGCCGCCAACTCGCCCGAGCGCGACCCCCTCGGCAAGCTCATCAGGTGAGTGCTTCTTAACGTCAAAGCCTCATAAACCTAACGCGCCTTAATACTTCTCCGAGTGAGATAGGGATCGGCCAAGATTAATATTGCCAGGTTGTTACTTTGTGCATAAGTCGTATCGAACACTTGCAGTGAGAATACAATTATTAATCTGTTCTATTAGCTAAAGAACCTGGTTTTTTAAAATTTCGACCTAAAATTTTACATTTTGATGCGGTTTTTGTTTCTATAGATTTATCGCGAACATCACTTTCTCTAATTTATAGCTGCGATGAAATTCACCTCGGCGATATTCCAATTTGTTGGCTTTATCGTGAAAAACGACAATACCACGTATCGTAATTTTCAACAATAAAATGCGATACGCCAGCTGTGCAAAAATTTTTTTTTCGAACATCGCTCTTTATGCCGCAAATATATATTTCGCCTCGTAATTAGTGGGCCTTTGAAATGTAATGTTAACGCAAATTATTCAAGTGTTTTCGAATATTTTGGTGCTCGCGAAATTGTTTGTTCGTGCGTTATTAGAATATAGGTCGATTTTAACATTTTTTAGGTATACGTTTGTGCAGCTGTTACGTTTATTTTTATCGGTACATACGTCTGCTACAGTGACGGCAATAAGTGAAACTAAAAAAAAAAAAAAAAATAACGGCGCTGTATTTTTCAGTTTACATGCATAGCACTATCCGAAATTTTTGTTTCTCGTCGATAACGGAGTATGCTTCAATAAACAAACTTGAAAAACAATTCGGGTCGCGTCAAGTTTTGTCGACAACTCTGACCTGAATTCTATTCATTTGATTGCAGCTACACTTCAATAAAAAATATTAAAAAAAGAATAATCGATCGAAAAAATTCAATTATCATTCGTAACTTGAACAACTGCAGCGATAAAAAGCGAAAACCGTTTAAGTTAGAACGAATCACGTATAAGAAAACTCATTAAAACTAAAACTGCCGTAGAGAAAGATTAGAAAACGAGGATTTCGGTTGTGGATTGCAGGTATCTGAAGAGCTTCTACAGGGAGCTGGGCACGAGGGACCCCGCACATCTGCCGCAATGGGCTTCACCGCTGCCCCCGGGCACTCTGTGCCCCGCGCACTTCCAGCCTCACTTACAGATCGTGCACAAGAGCGAGCAGGAGCATCGCCTCGAGAATATCAAGATGGACCAGATTTTCGCCCCGGTTAGGGTGAGACTCGTGACGCTTTGTTTTGTTTTTTTTTTTCGTTCTATTTTTCAGTTTTTCTTTATCTTTTTTGTTGCATATACACGTGTATACTGTTGCTGTTGTTGTTTGGCGTACTTAACCTTTTTTTTTTTGTTTTTTTATGATTTTTCTTTTTTGTATTTTTTTTCAAGTATATGAGTATTGATAAACCTTAGTGTAATAAGTGAAATTTTTCCCAAGGGGTTTTCTTGCCTCGAGATAATATTTATATTCATCCATAAAATCAGATCGATCCCAGTTGGTCCAGTTGACGCAAGCGAAATATTATTTATAGTGCCATTGTTCTTTTTTTTTATCTAACAAACTCTGTAAGCTCTATTATTTATCATCGTAAATGGTATTATAAACTACTACTTCTTTATTTATTTCTAAATGGGATGTTACTGATTTTCAGCAAAAATTTTTGACGTTAACGTAAAAACTGAAAAAGAAATGTGTAGTTTGATATTCATAAAAACGAGATTAAAAGTCACTGACGTAAAAATCAGAGGTAAACGCAGACGACTTTCGACATGATTCAGCTTCAAGCATAGAGATATATGTATATAAGAACGGAAAGACTCGCGGGCTCCAAGGCTGCGCCTGTGAGCATGTATTCCTTAGCTTACCCCCCAGTGGAATAACTCGAGAGCTTTTACTCTTTGCGCGCGCGGCGCCTTAACAGTATAAAATCGACTCCATAGAAGGCGAAGCCCAGTTGGTGCTCTCCCTCTCTCTCTTTTGCTCTCTCGCGCGCAAGCTTGACATCCTTTCGGTGCTACTGCCGCCGCCGCCGCCTGCATGAAAGACGCCCGCATCTACGTGCTCACAGCTGAAATATTTTCTTTTCAAACTTTTCTGCAAATATAGATAAACTTGCTCCCGGCGCCGGGCGCTCACTATCTTTACGTTCGTTAGTTTACCGAGCATGACTAATCGGATAAAAAATATCGTGAATTTTAAATCTACGAGGGTAGAGGCATCTCGACATAATTTTTCTCGTAAAAATGCTGCAAATATGTCGACATTGAAACGTGGCAGAAATATTAAATTTTTTCGAAACGAATTTTTCTTCTTCTTTTCTCTACGACATGTAATCTTCAACATTGAAATGCAAAATGAGCATCGAAGGATGATTATACTCGAAAAATTTGATCAAACTCTCCCGAGCTTTCGCGAAGAAAAAAAAAAGAAGTAAAAAGATAGGGAGCTTGCAAGGGAAATGCAAGAGCGATGCTAAACTTGCCTTTAGGCATCCGTAGCTCGTGGGTGGACGGATAGTAAGCCTCCCGGCTAGCCGCAAGCTGTCGAACTTTTCGATAAGAGGTCCGGAAGGCCCTTCGGGCATCCAAGAGTATATAGTGTCTATTGGACGCTCGAGGGTGGATAGACAAGTTTGCCGCGTACTTCGCTGAAATTAGGTGAGGTGCCCTCTTCTCGTCCGAGAGGCTGTCGATGACCGCGCCCTTTGTCGTCGAATTCAATGGCCAATTTATATATACGTATACATATCTTGTATACGTGATTCCGTAATCTAATGCGGATTTCATCAAAAATTTATACGGTAAAATGTATAGACAATGGGGTAATGTTTATTAGAAATTTCCCTTTGAAATCTCTTGCGTAACTGAATTGCAGTCTATAGGCTATATATGTATAACCCGATATTCAGGTCACGCGCTTTCATCAAAGCATTATCGCTGTAATTAACATCTGTTTGAATTGCCGTCGCGCTTGAAATATGCTGCGGATAATCGGATTTCGCGAAAGATAAATAATAGGAAAAAAAGTCAAAGCTCGCGAATGTTAGAGCTCAGTTGTTGAACTTCGCTACTAGTCATTCTACGTGATGTGATAAAAGTATTTTTGCGAATGTTATTTAAAAAATACAAAATTTAAAATGCGACTTTCGATTGTCAAAATGTTTTTCAACAACAAGAATTTATCAATACTCATATAAATTAAAGCAAATCATTAGCCAATAATTTATCCACTTTGCAATGTGTAAAAATAACTAAACAAACGAGTACGAAAATTTATAAAACCCAAACTAACGACAATTCGATTCAGCTAAGCGACGGATCGATTGCTGAAGCGCCCCGACGAGTGTCCGTGGAAGGTGGTCCAGGAAGTGGACGAACGACTCTCTGCTTGCGACTACTGTACCAATGGGCAACGCAAAGCGACGGCCCGGCACTGGTGTTCTTCGTACCGTTGCGCGAGCTGCGCGGAGGTCCGCTGCTGAACTACCTGACTCGCGAGCTCTTTCCGCGTCAGTGCACCGAAGCCATTCAGCAGGTGTGGCGAACGATGCAGCTGCTGGAGGAGCGCGCGCTGTTCGTTCTCGACGGCTACGACGAGTGCTCGACCGGCAGTCGCGCCTCCCTCGGCGACGCCATAGATTTACTCGAGGGTCGACTCTTCCCCGAGGCGAGGGTGTTGGTCACGTGCTCGGCCAGCGACGCCACGAGCATCGGCTCGCTAGCCGTGCACAGAAGGTTACATTTGGCCGGCCTCGAGTGGCCGCACGTCGAGAGACTCTGCGTCGCCTATTTCATTCACAATGACATGGCCGAGAAGGCCTGCGAGTTCCTCGAGGTGCTCAACGTACAGCCCCTTAACGTCCGGCAACTCGCTCAACATCCGCTCGGTTGGATCATGCTGTGCGTGCTTTATCAAGTGAGTATAATGTTTTCTTTTTCTCGAAAATTCATTGTATCGCTTGTGCCAATGCTATTCAAATTATATGGACGTCCTTTATTAACATTTCGATTGAATTGATTAAAATTGTTATTCCTCCATTACACATGCTCGATTGTATTTTGATTTAATTTGTTCGACCGAGGGAAAATTATGGAATGCATAATAATTTTGGTGCACTTGCTGGTCAAATGCGAATTATAAAATGATTTCGCGAATGACGGCAGAGAGTTAACGTAATAATTGATGTTTTTGCAAACGAAATATATTATGACGTTTGAATTGCAATGCGACCATCGAATATTAATATAATTCAGAGGAATAATGCGCGCTTTGTGCAAATAATTCGTAGCAAATAAATTATCAAAGAGGTATCAAGGAACGGCGGTACTTTACTAAAGCTTTTACTATATAAAACTGTTTAAAAAGAAACGCGTATCGATTTTGCATTACGTCGACGAAAAGTCTCCACCGTGTATTCACTTGATATATAATCAATCATCGCGTCAGCTAAAGCGTACATATATCCAAGAAAAAGTAAACTTACGCGAATAAACGTTTGAAAACAGGACTGCGGCAATCTGCCGGGCGAGCTGAGTAGTTTGGTGCAGTCGGCGGTGAAATGCATAGTAAAGCGAAGCTTGGAGCCACCGGTGCCGAGCGACGAAGAAATTCCCGCGCACTGCCGCAAACGTCTCGAGGATTTCGGTAAACTTGCGCTCGCGGCTCTGCGAGATGGGCGCACCTACTACTCCGAGAGTGAGCTTAGGCAGCGAGGCGGTGGCTTTGAAATCACGAGGCTTGGTTTCCTCAATAAAGGTGAGGCTTATATCGAATTTATCCATTTTACTATTCAATTTTTCAGCTGTTGACGATATTTTATTGTTGTTGTTTTGTTGTGTGGATTTATTAAAAAAATTTTTGCTTATTTTATAAATATGAAAAATATTATACCTTTATATTTTATATTTTAAAGATTAGCTTTTCCACAACACAATATAGGTACAAAAATATTTTTCATTCTGTGAAAAGCTTTTACTTACTCGCTCCGGTAGCTGTAGCAATTTCTACTGTGATTCAGTTTATTTTTTTAATAAAAATACTCTACAAAATATTTTTATAAAAATATCCGGCTTTCTGAAAGTAATAATACGTCGCTTCCAGAGCTTGCGAAATTTTATACCGGCTTAAAAATGCAACTAGAATAATTTTACTTTCTGACCGTGATGTGGCGCACATCCGTTGCAAATTCTATATAAATATATCTCCGAGTCCGACAAAATTACGGGCTATGTAACATTTGTCCGAGACAATCATAACGCATAAAACGAATGCTCGTGTGCTCATCGTAGGAATAGCGTTCAGTCAGCGTCGCAAGTGCGAGTTGTATACACCGATCCACCTGGTGGTGGCGGAGTTCCTGGCCGCGTATTACCTGACGTCAGTGGCGCAATACGCCAACATCCTACGTCGCGAACTCGAGGGACTGCCCTCGGGTATAATCGGCTACCTCGCGGGGCTTCTCGGACCGAAAACACACCTAGTGCTCAACCAGCTGTGTCCCCTCGAAGTTCCACCGCGAGCGATGTTCTCGCTGCTGAAAGCTGCCGGCGCCTCGGACGGCAATGTCGCGGCGATATGTCGACTGGTTGGCGCTGGTCCAGGCTTCGGTCCGGCACCGAACGAGCGACCACCCGCACCGTTGGTGCACACCTCGCCGCTGGAACTGGAAGGTTGGGCGCGAATACTGGAATCGTCGGCTTGCAGCCTCGAGGCTCTCGAGGTCGTGTTCCAAGTCGAACGTGGCTCCGATCCGCGCCACCTCGACGAGTTCTTCGAGGCACTGGCCGCCAACGAGAGCGTGAAGCTCGTTAGGATCACCTCGCTGCTCGGCCACGAGTTCCCTGCGGACGAGGTGCTCAGGCTTGCCGAGCACGTTAGAAATATTCTTGGCAAGAAGAGGCTACACGAGTTCGAGCTCGTTATCACCTGCCTCGAGGAATCTGCGCACGATCGGTGAGTTACTGTTGCTCTCATTTTCTATTTTATGTCTAATTATTAAATACTGTGCTATCGTTGATATTGCATCAGTTTCTGTGCTCAATACAATTTTACTTCCAAAAATAAAAAAAAAACCGTCTAATATTTTTAAATAATTAATTCCAAAAATATATTGCTACGTGAAAAAAAAATTGAAATAGCCTTTGAAAAAGAAAAAAAATTATTCAGCACGAATAATGCTTGACCAAAGCGTCGCGAGCAGATCCTCTCAGCGGCGCGTCTGACTCGTGCCTCTATACACCGAGATGAATTATTGCCGAGAGCCCACAGAGAAAAGGCCGATCGAGCGAGCCGATATGAGAGACCCTCGGCAACAGCAGCGGCGGCGTCGAGAATGAGGATATTTCCTGCTTCCTGTCCATCCACGGATCAAGCTGCAATATACGAAGTCTTTGAAGCGACGACGCCGGCGTCCTTTCATTATCTCCTTCCTCGCTCGAAAAGCGCCTTTGCCACCACGAGAGCGGCCCAAGGGTGTATATATATACGCGCGGATAAGCGCGTCGTCGCGCATTTCACAATGCGTTGAGCGATTTTCCTCTTTTCATCCGGCTCAAAGGGTCTCTTTTCGTATAAACAACCTAGTCTGCTGCTGCTGCTGCTGCGTCTTATCGAGCTTTCGACAGTACACAATAACACGCACCTAGACACGGTTACTATAGACACTGATACGCTAATCCTTATACCTTGAAAATTTATCAGCTTACTTAGGTGCAGAATTTTATACTTTTTTGTACTTATAATAATTATTCGCGAAGGGTTATTTAAAAGCTTTTAAAATTGCCACGATATAATGCATTTAACTTATTCCTTATTTACCGCACGCTTCGAGTATCAACAACACGGCAATATGGTTAAGAAAATGCATTTACGATGCGCAGCGATGTAATTACGAAGAGGGTACTTTGCATTCACGTTCGAGTTTACTGCAAGTAGTTATGCCCAAGTATGGTCGGACACGCGCTAAGCCTTCCTCCCCCCCCAGATCACGCGAGCTGTGAAAGCTTTTAATTGATCAGACGAGTTCTATTGTTTGTTCGATAATAGTAGAGATATTTAATGAAATCTTTTTGCTGATATTTACAAGAAAAAAATGAATGAAAATAAATACGAGGAATAAATTGTCGCGCTCCGCGGAATACGGTTTCAAAGCTCACGGTTTTCATTTGTTTGCATTTATTTACATAAAACTGTTTTCTAGAAAACTTTTACGAGCTAAAAGAGTGAAAGATAAATATAAACGACCTGCATTTTTCGTAGAATTTTCAATAAAAGCGGTCGATTATTGAAAAGTCTGAAAAGAAATTTTTCAATAAACTAGTATAGTTGTTAAATCCAAAGTATATCCGAAGTATCCGTGTCTTCAATCCCGACTCTTCCTTCTTTACACTATAGTCTCGCCGAGTTCCTAGTCAGCTTCCGCCCTTTCTCCCGGGCGGCGGGCATATATAGCGGCAGCGCAAGCGAGCTCCATGAACTTTGTCGAAAGCGCGGGGTAAACTCGGCGCGGAACTTTCGAGCCAAGCGGCACTTGAGCGTCAGCCCAACGGGACTGTCGAAGAGCGCTTATTTATCCATGAGACTGCCGTTACCACCGCCGCGTCGACGATTTATCGGCTTCAAAGGGTTACCAAAGCGCTATAAGTGCGAAGATGGAGCTGCAAAATACGTGGCTTTCGAGTGCACGCTCACGGGATTCACTTTGAGAAAGAGAAAGAGAGAGAGAGAGAGAGAAGGCAAAGCACGACGACACAAAGCAAAAGAGACGAGTTTACGAATCGCGTAACGTTTCACGCACCGCTGAGTTTCAATCCTGCATAATTAAGTGATTTCGAAAGTTTTCTCGATTCGACTTTTTTTTTTTTATTTTTCCTTCAAACTCAGACATTATTGGTAAAAAAAGCTGATCAATTTTTTTATTAAGTGTACTAAAGCAGCATGCGATTCCGAACTTTCTTTCCAGCGATAGCGACGTAATCGAACGTATGTCTTTATGATTCGTGCAATGAATGCGGCAGAGAAAAAAAAGTTCTTGCAATACGGAGTGCAGCCGAAAGCTCGAACGCGACTTTGCTAATACCAATGAAAGGGGAATGAGATGCTGAGAAACCTTGAAAAGAAAGGAAGAGGAAAGGAACAAGGGACAAAAGTACAGCGTAGTAAAGCGCAGCTTAGACAACTCTTGGCGTTCCTTCATTGTTGCACAATGGCACTTTCGGATTATTCGCGCTTTTTACCATCCTCCCCTTTTTTTTTCTTTTTCTACTTTTCATTCTCTTTTCTTTCGTTTGCTCTGCTGCATTTCGTGACTCTGTTATACGAGGCTAGTTGAATTCGCAAACACGAGAACAACATTTTCTGCGAATTGAATAAAAGTAATTGAAATGGAAAAGCGCTGTAACATGAAAGTTCACGCTTAATTGAAATTTCACGGTAAATTTTTCAAAAGATGTAAAATTGTATTGTTAAAAATTCTATCCTTTTTATATAAAAGTATAAAAATGAAACTGATGAAAAGTTTCAGATATTTTTTTTATTTTTTTTATTTTTTTTATTTAGTAAATAAACGGTTGTAAGTCCAATTAAATGGTTGGAATAATAAGAGAGCTTAAGCTTAGTACAAAATTAGTGTGATAATTATAAAAGAAACTAAATTATGATGTACATGTCGCTGTTCTTATAACTAGTTTAATAAGTCCAAAAGAAATTTCTAAGTTACAATTTCCATTCAATAATAGGAACCCTATAATTAGGTAACAAGACTTATTAAGTTAAGTAACAAGTGCAATGTAAATAAGTAATAATATCAAGTATAGTCTCAAGCGTATGCAGAACGTAAGTCATGAATGAGGAATTTCTCATTCTTTATTGATTTTTTTAGAGCACCAATATTTAATACTTTGACATTGTTATCGATCATATTCCACGTGCGCTTGAGCCTAGCAAGACTAGAGTAAAAACTAACTGTATTTGTACATAAACTTACAATCTCTCTCGAGTTACAAATCAGTCATAATTATGAAAAAAGTGTAACTCTGTGAAAATGTTACTTTTACCCTAATTGGATATTTACAATGACCATGGCAACATGAAAAAAAAATGAAAAATGTATAATAAAGAGAAAAAACTTGACGTTGCAGACTGGAGTGCGTGGTGAGCGCATTGTGTCGTGGTCTGAGCCAGGCATCGGCGCAATTGTCGCGGCTGGTCCTCGACATGAACCTGTCGGGCGAGCAAGTATCGCGAGTATGTGGGGCACTACGTCATTGTCCTCAGGTACAAGCGTTACACTTGCCCCATCTTGGCTGTGGCTGCGAGGGTCTTGCGTCCGTTGCCGAGCTTCTCAAAGAACGGCCACTTCTTGCTCTCAACCTCGCCGGAAGCTGGGGAGCCAAGAACGAGGATCCGTCCAGCTCGGGCATCAGCATGGGTGAGTCTATTTTTTTTTCTGTTTATTTTTTTTTACGCGTTTTATCTCCGTAGATTCCAATTTGATAAGACGTACAATTTATATTGAACGTTTGTCGTTTGTATCACAAGATAAAAATGTTGTTTTCCCAAAAAAAAAAAAAATTGCTGTGATACTGAAATCCGATTATTTTATTGTAGTTTTAAACTGCCGTAAAAAAGAGCATATAACACAGTCGCTTGTACTTTTCGTTACGTTGATCATCATCATATAAAAGCTCAACGTCAGACAATTAAAAAAAAACATTAAAAATAAATCGTAATTGCCCGCCGCAGGAGAGCAGTTTATAACGGGCGCGCGCGCGCTCATACATTTAAGTTTACACAGAAACATTTTTAACTTTTACTCGACGTGGCTAAAGTTGCACTTCACGCTCCCTTGTTCTACTCCCGGTGTGGCAGCGAAAAAAAAAAAGAAAGATGAAGAAAAAAAATTATCCGCGCTATAAAGTAAAAAGTCATATAAAATGAATGATACGGTCTACGCAGTCCTTCTCTTGCAAAAGGGGTTTAGAGCTCGCACTCAACGCGTCAAGTCCTCGAAAAAAATATACGAAAAGCGAGAGAGAGAGAGAGAGAGAGAGAGAGAGAGAGAGAGAGAGAGAAAACGAAAGGCACTCTGGATTTGAATGTGACGTTACAAGCACCCACTTTCAATTGCTATTGCCGCTTTTTATCCACTGTGTGCTTCTTTCGTTTCATCCGCTATCCGTGATGTTTCTGTACCGAGATTATTATTATTATTATTATTGTAACTTCAAGGACTAAGTTCATTTTGAACTCTGCAGAGGTACACAAGGTACCTGTACGCATTAGCTTTGGTTGCCTATAGTAATGAGAGGCATGTAGACCAGTCACCTCCACCACTTTTGGAAGGGCGTGGGAGGCAAAGTCTTTTATATACATCATGACTGGACCTACAGTCTAAGGTGGAATTCGAGCCACTAGAATCGCGGTATCAAGCATATGAAAAATTAATTTTTCAAAATTTTCACATGCTTGGGAATCGAAGACCACGACCACTTGCGCAGAAGCCACTTATCCACTGAGCTACCGCGACTCCATTTATTATTACACCTGACATTCATTTTGAATCAATCGCATTTCAAATTAACAAATTATATTCTTTTATATATTTTATGACGTAAAATCGTTTTGCAAATAAGTTCCATAAACAAATTTTACATGGAAATAAAATCCACTTGCAATGTACTTACAAGGAAGGTACCCCAACCCGACCTCACCGATTTCTATAATTTTTTGATATGTTGTAGTTCATCAAAAAATAAGAG
>JAWWMK010017375.1:0-19921 GCA_035047105.1 Galeopsomyia nigrocyanea | reverse complement strand
TGAAGTCAGATTAACGCTATCTTTTTTCATTTTTTGTCAAATTCCAGAAAACTATGGAATTTAGTGTATTATTTTTTTACCGTTTCAAGACTTCTAAGTCCAAAAAAGAAAAGGTGTCACAAGATTACGCGGCGTGGGGCACTAGTGTTTTTAGGTTCTCTTAGTGTTGTAGATTGAGAAAATATAATCATTTCGAGCGTAACCCCGAGTTTTTAATTTTCCAAAACCCGAACGAAGTTATGACAGTTTTTTTGTGGATTTAGTCATATATACGAAGTGTATAGTTGTACAACACAACAAGAGAGAAAAAAAAAGGTTTCGAAGCCGAAAATATTGCGCCCGCCTGGCTTTCTCGTCGATGAATGGCTCGCAGTGTCCGTTAGACGAGAGAGAAAGAGACTGATGCGCGTGGATTTGTTTTCGACTCGAACCCCCGAGAAATCGATGTTGTATAGCAGTGTGTATGTGTGTATTTTTTTTTCTTCGTCTTCTTCTTCTGTTCACTGTGTTAAATAGACAGTGAAGAACGATGATTTTATTTTTTTGAGGAAAAATAGAACAAAGGAGTAGTTACTTTACGTAGAGTCGTAATTCAATTATCGATTTCCTTCCAATCAACCAGCAGCAGTAGCTATAGCAGTAGAGCGGCGATAGAGCAGATAAAGCAATAATCCGATAGTCCAATCATGGAATATTCACTAGAATTAAAACTCATTTAGGTATGCATATACGATTGTGTCGGAGATATGGTCAATTGCTCGATCGTTACAAAGAAAGAAAAAGCCGTCTTGTTATGAATTGCACAGAAGACGACACCATTAGAATAAAATACAAAAAAAAATCTTGTAATACAATACAATTTCAAACTTATCAATCTCATTTACACCTTTCAAACAACTAATCTCATTGCAGACAAATCCAAACAGAAGCGTCACTCAACGCCACATCCTCGAACTAAACATAATAATAATAATAATCGATCACCACTCGGAAATAAACGAAAATTAGCCACAAAACCACAAAAGCCAGCAGCACGGAGCTAATTCTCACAGGCATTCATCGAGTGCAGACAATAGAGCGAATCTCTCTCTAATAATCAACAGCAACTCATCGCACGGCAATATCGGCGGATCCGCAGGCTTATGGTTAAATGTTTATTAATGACAGAGTGTGTGTAGCGCAACGGATGGGGTAACGGATCGTTGTAATTTAGCTCGAGATTGCCGCTGCAATGCGCCTCTAATCAGCGCTGCGCTTCTTTGTGCGCGTATGTGTGTGTACTATGCACTCGCGAAAGCCAATCATAGTATACGCGCGGGATGAAGGCAGCCAACGAGTGTGTTCGATAACGAACGACAGAGAAAGAGAAGCGTATATGTACGCTTAACGTTCCACTGGAGATTCACAATGAATCTTTGCGCGCGTGTGGATGTGTGTAGAGGTATAGACAATGATGAGTGAGCTTGATTGGAAGGGGGATTATCTATTTTTTTTTTATTTGGTTTGGTTGGATTCGTTATTTTTCGTTAGGGTTTAGTGGAGCGAAAAGACAGCGAGAGTGGCGTATGGTTGAAATTGCGAAAGAGGGAATGATGTTATTGATATACTTTGAAGTTACGTAAAATGTATTTTAAATTGAATTTTTTTTTTCACGAGTAAGGAACTATTTTCATCTGCAATCCCGATCACGATATTTTTTTCGTAAACATTCCTGTACAACTATAATCTATCTTGTAATTCGAGTTGATATGGATAAATTTTTTCGTATTTATAATAAAGCAATCACATGCCAAGGTCGTATCGTAAGTATTACAAATGTGTTCAACAAAAGATAATTTATTATAATAGAAAAAAATATTGCAAAAATATATGTTTAACAAAAGACATTAATAACAAAGCAACCTGAAGGGACTGAAGGTTACCATTTATTCTTTCACAAAGACATTCTACTTGTAACAAAATTGACATCGCATAGCGACAGCTCCTTCAACTAATATAAATATAAAAAAAAATTCTTTCACGAATAAAAAATTATTTTCCCTCTCAACCCCAACCATGAAAATTCCTCATAAACATGCCTCGACAACCAATCGCTTTAAAGTGCAAAACGCGTACGTGTGTGTGACGACGACAACGACGTGGATTGTCCATCAGCACGGAAGTGAGTTTGCCACACCGCCACGTGCAGATATATAGTAGCCTCACTCACTCTCTCTCTCTCTCTCCCTCCCTTCATCCGCACACGCTTTTGTATAAAGCGCTCGATGCGGCGGTAGTTGCAGCGATATTAATGACCCGCAGTGTATAGTCGATGTTTAGGGTGCAGTGGCAGTTGAAGTGCACACTAGGGGTGTGTCTGTGTATACGTATATATTATATCGTTTTCGACGCGATGTCACTTGTAATTTCGAGGGCTATTTTACACAAAGCTCCATCGTTTCCGAGCAACACGTTCGATTAGGTGCAATCCATTGACAAGTCGATTTTCGAAAAAAATAAAAATACCCCGTCGTAGGTGTGAAAATAGTAGTCCAACGATTTTTTGCCCTTAAAAAAAAAAGGAGGAGACGTGTCGTTTATTCGGCGAGGCGACGAAACGAAAAAGTTCGTTCGATTTTTTTCTTCTTCTTCTTCTTCTTCAACGTCGAATAAAAGCCCAAACGATTTATTCAGCTCGCGCGCTTTCGTTCTCGCCAGAGTTCTTTGACTTTGCCGAAAGGTGTTCTTTTCTATACGACGAACGACGAAGGTTTCTTCTTCGACTTTCTTTTTTCTTTTTTTTTTTGCTCGGGAGGTGTGAAAAGAAGGCTGATTTGCTCGCAGGGGTAAGAGAGACTTTGTAAAGAAATTGGGTTAACTGCGAGGGAAAGAGTTTGCAGAAATTTATTAGGAAAGTTTGTTGGGTAAAAGAATTGTATAATAGAGTAGTAGTTGTGTAAAGGTTGATGACTTGATTAAAATTAACTAAAGTCAACTTAATTCTTACTGCAACAACACTTCAACAAATGCTGTATGTGCCCTGTTATTTTCATTACGCTCAATTCTTGTACAAATGTTATAGTTACATTACACAGATGATGAAATATGTACACGATAGTATGAAAACATCAAGGAAGCCATCTATCGAACTA
Organism: Galeopsomyia nigrocyanea; assembly: GCA_035047105.1. Taxonomy (NCBI): domain Eukaryota; kingdom Metazoa; phylum Arthropoda; class Insecta; order Hymenoptera; family Eulophidae; genus Galeopsomyia; species Galeopsomyia nigrocyanea. The sequence continues at coordinate 16,790 of JAWWMK010017375.1, read as the reverse complement.
ATCAAGTCTATCACAATCTTACATAAAAATAAACTTTATTTTCCCTCGCAAAATTAATACTTGAAAAAACGAGGAACGTCAAACCCGAAGCGAAACATTATCAACGCAACTCTGCCACTCAAACTCTTAAAAGGCGAAGTCGAGTAATAAAGTATTTAAACTCTCATGGCAAAGATTGATGGGGGGTGCACTTTAAAGTCTGGCATCTCTCTCGCTTTCTCTCTCTCTCATCGTTGATCATCGTCACACGACGACGTATATATATACAGTGTATTTTAAAGGCCTCCTGCTTGCCGCAAAAGCCATCTAATTTTCAATACTACAGCAGCTTAATTAGCCTCGTCTCTGCACGTCATATTTCCATCTAAGTTTGCTTCCTAGCTAATTGGTCGTCGTCTTCAAAGCTTCTAAGTTTCTCTCTCTCTCTCTCCTCGTGTGTATATATAGCATCCTCGCGAGCAAGTTTGTCAACCCTTTTTGCTTTGCAGACGTTGTCTCTCTCACTTGAGGCTTTTGGCCTCTTTCCCTGACGACACGATTTTCCCCTTGTAAAGCTCTCGTTCTCTTTTTTTGCCCGACGACGCCACGTGATTACGACACAGTTGTCTTCTCGACGAGAGAGAGAGAACGACCGATTGATGCTCTCTCTCTTACTCTCCTTTTCAGGTGACGAGTACTGCTGGTGTTGGATTTTGCTCGTTGTCACGCTTGTGAATTTTTTTTTTTTCGTTTGATATTCTTTTTTTTTTTGTTATTGTTTTGATATTTTGATGAAGTTCTTTTTCGTAAATTAGAGATGGTGAACTGAAATTGAAAATTTTCATTCGTTATTTTAATAGAACTGTTTATTTCGTGTCATGTTAATTAAAGGAATAAAAGTATTACAGTCAGTCGAATCAGTTCAGAAATTTGAACATCGAATGAAATTTCATTTATTCACCTGTTATTTACGCTTTCATAAAATTATTTTTCTCACCATTAAATTCAGCTGCAACGCCACAATGCGGCAAAATTACAAACTACATAATCTCAAACGTTTTCATATTACATTCAAACGACTAAATTCTAACAAGAAACCGCTTAGCAATCAAACCTCTCAACATAAAAATCATACTCCTCGTAATCCTCCCTAAACTAAAACCGTAATAACTACGATTTCTCCCGCCTCCAAATGAGATGCAATATACTGTCCGATATTCCTCTTTCAAACTTACGCCCATGTCCAATTAGTAAAAGCTTTCGCGTGTATATATATGTGTCTTTCGTGAACTTAAATGAAATTCGAGTTTCGAGAATTTCGTGTCTTGATTAAAACTTCTTCGCCCGCCGGCAACGAGGACGACGAGGACGATGTGTCGACGGACCCTGCTTTGACTGGACGACTACTACTCGGTCTCTGGCAGGAAACGAGGCGAGACAATAGGTTTTGCAAAGGCGTTTGTTCCCATCCCCCCTCCCTCTCCACCCCCTGAAGTTTCTACCGAGTTCTCTCTGTTTCTCTCTGTAGGGCTGTGAGTTTCTTGCGATAATGACTTTGGGGCTATTGTGTGATTCTTTTTTTTACTCGCTGAAAGAAAAAAAATGATAATAATAATAATTCTTTTGCTTAATTAGTACGAAAAGAAAATAAACTTCGCAACGGTGTATTCTACGTGTGTATAAAATTGTATTTTCACAAATTCAACGCGACAAATTTGTATAGTACAATCGTCGTAACACACCAAAAAAAAAGAGAGGGAGAGAAAAAAAATCCCGCCGACAATTTTCGCCGGAGGCGTAAGCCATCAAATGTTGCTGCAGAAAAGCTCGCACACAGGGCGTCGGTCGTCTGCAGCAGCAGCAGCAGCAGCTCGGAGAGAGAAAAACGTCGATACTAGCTGCCGAGGCGAGAAAAAGTTCCGTGGGTACAGGGAGAGAGAAAGAAAAAAAAAGAAACGGACTTCATCGCTCTCTATCACAACCTTCTTTTTTTTTTATCTCTCTATGATCTCCGACGACGTTTTCAAGTCTCATTTCCTTTAATTCGAGAGAGGGAGAGAGGGAGAAAACCACGTACACGAAGAAATGTTTTACAAACGAGAAATTACTTTTCAGTCTTTCTTTCTTTTTTTTTTATTAATTCGAGGAAGAACGTGAAATTGCAGATTTTTCTTTTTCTTTTGCGTTTATGCAGATGTTCCTCGAGGACGAATTATGCGACGAGTTATTGAATCGAGAAATAGGTTATTGGGTGAGGAAAGAGAGTGAGAGAGAGAGGACGCGCTCAACATTTTGAATTATGTGGCGGAATATGAGTTTTATGGAATTTTAAATTGAATCGTTATCGTGTGATTGTAGCGGAAGAGCGTTCCACTTTATTGATAGCATTTCGTGCTTTAAACGCTTTCGAAATATGATTCACCACTGATGACATGTATTCTTAAATGAATGACAAAAATAAAAACACTTTCCCAATTTATGAAGGGGTAGACAAATTAATTACAATAATTTCGCTCGAATTTTCCTTATTTACTACCGCAAAAAACTACTTTTAATACTCGATATAATTCGCATGTCGCCATCAGACGGCGATTCTGACAAACACATGAAATATATCAAGAAACTTGTGAAAAGTAGAATACAATCATCCTTTCAAACAACCTCGCGAACTCAATATCCCACCTCGACATTTCTACATTACCCATCAGCTAACGCAGCAAGACAATCGTTACGCAATTGAACCTCCCTACAATTAATCTCCAACCGCACAAAAATTAACCTACCCTCCCAAGCCGAAAAAACCAATCCATTGAATGCGGTCAAGATTATATCCTTGTCCTTTGGGGGTCTTGATTTATGTGGCAACAAGTGAGACGTCCATTACCACGTAATTTGGGACACATACATACACATACACATGAAAAATTAACGTTTTGGTCTACCCTACACCCAAACAAATAAGCAAACACACACGAGGTACAAATCAAGATAATGGCTGATATTTCACGCGAGTTGAGGGGCTAATGTGCGTATAGTATAGGCCTCCTGGGGATTGTCGCTCGCTCGCTCGCTCGCGCAAGCACAACTTACCTATATAAGGGACACACACACATACCACCGTCATTTGTATCAATATCAACTATATATAGGTAAGGTGGACCTCGCTTGTAAAAGTGATTCCTTTTTTTTTTTGTGAAGGTACGTGTACGTGACGAGACTGATAATTTTGTTCGTTGTTCGATTGAAACGAATTGGCGTACAAGCTCTCTCTCGAGAGAGAGATCTATATACGAATGATATTGATTACGTTTTTACACCGAGATACTCGCACATTCTAATGCATCTTCGCGAACGCCAGATAAATCTCACCTAAAACTTGGAAAAAAAGAAATCAATATGGAATTCATGGCCTCGAGTAAAGTACACAGATATACACACACAGCTTTGGAAAAAGTAACAAACGACCGAAATCAAGACTCACTCCGAGAAACTTTCTTTTTTTTCTCTTCTTTCCTTCCAAACGACTGTCTTTTATGTGGTCGATTACGAGAGCCTTGGCAAATCAATCTCTCGAAAGCTCGGAGAGAGAGAGAGGAGGGATTGCGTAATTGAACAACAGCAGTTTTCAGATTTTTCCTTCGTGAGAGAGAGATAAGAGGAGAGAAGCAAAAGTGGAACGTCGAGAGATGCTGCTTCTCGGCGAAAAATCTATATCGATCCACTCGAGCGCAACGTATTGTTCGGCGATATCAGGTCGTTGCGCCGAATTCGCGAGCGGAATATTGTCGACGACGACTGCTTCTCTCTTTTTTTTTTTAGAGTACACGATGGGAATATTTTCGTGAATAACACTTTTCTTGATTAAAATTTATATTTTTTTTTTGGCAATAAAGCACTTTTGAATTGTTAAGAAAGCGATTAGATATCGATTCGTCGTTGTTGCCTCCCTCACGGTAACAATCAGAGCGATTAATCAGAGAGTGTGCGTAGTGTTTTTGACGGCTGGATGGAAGGAAAAAAAAATGTAGGTCATCGCGTGTATATAACACATGGGAATTTTCATGGTCTGTGTATATACACAGAGAAAAAAAAAGGAAGAGAGAAAAGTTTTCGATTTAACGCACGGTCGCGGCGTCCATCAGACTCTTGTTAAATTCGCCCCTTTTTTCCTACTGTCCGTCAACGACCTTGTTTCGCACGCACGTTTTTTTTTTTTTGTATTTTAGATGCTTGGAGAGTTTTGTCTTTACCGTTGGGATTTCGGAAAGTAGGAAGTGATGTTTGACGAGTTGTTTTTTTAGTGTGTGTGTGTGTTTTTAGTTTGTACTTCTGACGTCTTTCTTTATGTGGATAGTTGATTTATCGCTTTTTTTTGTTCGACACTTTTTTTGGTGAGGAGACAGTGGATCGAACTTTTGCATTAATACGAAGAATGTTGCGGATTGTATACTGTTTTGTTCGAGTGTATAAACGTGTCTCAAGGATGCTTTCGGTAATTTTGAAGGATAAACTACAGCAACTAATTATAATCTGGCATGTTGCATTTTATTCAAGATTATACGATATGCTACAGTTTCATTATTTTTATAATTCAGTTGATAAAAGAAAGTAATCATTAACTTTATATTTCTTAAGGATTTTTATTATTAATGCATTGATATTTCAAATATTAATTTTAATAAATTAGCTTGACCTATTATTAATTTGTAATGTGAAAAAACTTATATTTGTTACAGAATAAGAAAAACGAACGGCGCCTCCTAATGGCAATTTCAGAAAATTAATTTTTTGTGTGCAAAAATATATTAAAGATTATTTTTGAAAAAACTTAACAAGTTGAGTTTGCCGTATTATTATTACGATGGGTAACGAGAACTTTTACACAATGGAAATTTCCATTTAATGAAAATTCGTGAATTCCTCGTAAGTAATAACGATGGCTCTCGTACCTTGATCCCAACCAGCATAACAATAGCCGATATCCATTGAGAAGCACGTACATTACAATAAGCTCTTCTTTTGAAGAAATACGTTCAAATAACCAGGCGAAATTGCAGTTTCCGGAATCTCTCGTAATTTAAAGCGGAAGTCATAATCTAGATTTACTGCACAGAAAATTGCTTTTGCAATCATTCCGGCGATTATAAATATAAAACATGATGAAAAATCTACCATTCAAATTTCAAAAACTAGAAAATCACCGAAAAAATATTCAACAAAAAATGGCAACAATAGCTGAGCAATGAAAAACCTTCCGCACGGCAACAAAAGCCAACGAGAGTACAAAAAATCACCTCGCAGAGTAAAAAAAAATTCCCTTGAAATATCGACTGTAAAAGGCTGACAGAAAAAAAATCACCGAGTAGGCGAATCAATATTGACGCTAGTGCGTTGCGTGCATTTTTCCGCGTTGGCGTTTTTTTTTTGTCTCCCGCACCCTCTCGCGATATTGATGCAGCAACTCACTTTCTCGCTGGCACAGGTGTGAATTTCGTGAGCTACAGTCGACCGCACAAAGGCTTTTCAAAGTGTGTGTGCATGTGTGCGCTCGTTATGATTGGAAAAGTTTGAAAGCCTTGGCTGAATCGAAGCTTTTTTTTTGTGCGTTTTATGCAGAAAACGGCGATGCGGCTGACTGTACATTGAACTTTACTACTTGAAAATTTCAATTTTTTTCGGAGCTGTACGGAAAACGTTACCAATCTCATCGTCAATTAAAAATTACAATCTAAACATTAAACAGTTTCATTCTAAAAATCTCTCAACTTCCCAGACACACACCAAAAAAATTACACCTTTCTTCCCTTCCTCCTCCTCAAAAAGAAAAAATAATAATCACGACGTCGATAACGACAAGCCTCTCAAAGCGAATCACCTATAAAGACAAGATTCGAGAGAAAAAAAAGAAGAAAGAGTAGCTCCTCTATCGAAAGCATAGTAGTCGTCGATATGCCTTTGGCCGTTATCACGGCGACGCAGTAAACACTGCCGCGAGCGCGACGAGCGAACGCGCCGGAGGAGGATTACTGCGAAAGTATATATTTAACGGCTGGGCGAAATTAGAAATTCTAACGAAGATTAAGGCAAGAGAGAGGAGAGAGAGAGAGAGAGAGAGAGAGAGAGAGAGAGAGAGAGAGCTTACCGCCCCGACGGAGCAGCAGATCTATGCAAATCGCCTCCCCCCCCCCTTCCCCCCAGAGAGAGAGAGAGAGAGTAGAGTGCAGCTATGGAGGTTTCGGTGTCAAGTGCTTTAGTCGGCGGAAATGCGAAGTGCACCTTTTTTTTTACTCTGCTGTGCGTTATTAGGAGCAAGCGTTGACTCGTTTTTTTTTTCTTTTGGTTCTTTGTTGTAATTTTTTTCCCGGTAGTTATGTGCATTTGTTCGGAGTGTGATGAGTTTTTTAAAATAATTTTTTTGTTTTTGGGAATGATAGGGGTAACTAATTGTTTCTGTAGCTTCAAAGCGAACGAAACACCGCGAACGCATCTTTCGTAGTCAAATCAATTAACATTTATGTCGAAGAACCAAATCGTTGACACTTATTATTTCAAAGGTCGCAATTCTTTTATGTATGATTTGAAACGCAATCTGTCGTCGAAATTCAAAACTATTTTACACTTTCATTTTAATAGTGGAAAAATATTGAATTTCATTTGAAGGTGGCGTTAGTAAATAGTAAAATTATCCTGAAAAATGTTAAACTACATATCTTATATCAACGATGTGCAAAATAAACTATTGAAGTTAATGAAGAATAAACAAAAAAATTTCGCCCTTACTTGAATTCATTCTTTTATAACAGTTAACACTTAAATTAGTGGAAAAAAAATAAAAAGATAATAAACTCGTAAAAAAAATGATTGGAAACAATTTCGCAACCCGACGCTAAAAGCATCGCTAACAAGCGTTAACTACAGGCCGACTATGAGATGATTATAAGCTTGCTATACGGAAGGCTATGATTAGCATTAATCAACTTGAGTAGCGATACATAAAAAAAAAAATTTTACTCTTCAAGAAAAAGAAATGCAAAGTGTAAATTATAAAAAAAAAACATTATATAATAATGAATAAATCACGCATCGCATCCTACGAAATGCATGTAAACCAAAGGAAGAATCAGAAGCAAGCAATTAATTACCCAGGAAATTTCAATTGAAGCTAGGCACACTCAGCCGGAGCGTGGGCTTGGAATTCATGCATCGCGACAATAAATACACAGGGATTCGCCAGCAGCAAACACAATTCATAAGGCGAAACGTGTCTCCGTATATATACACGAGCTGGGAGAAACGGAAATTCAGCAATTTCCAAGAAGCCACTCCGTTGCGACTAATCAAAATCCTTCCGAGGCGCATTGAATAATCATTGCTATATATACAGACTCGTCGCTTGAGAGTAATTGGAAAATTTTTTTTCATACTATTGTTGGGGATTTTAGAGGGAGAATTTTTTTTATATCTAACTTTGCTGACTCGTGCGTTGCCGTAAAGTATGATTACTTTTCTTCTTTTTTTTTGTTGCATTCCGTGTGATGAGGATGAAGATGAGGTATATAATAATCTCGAGGATAATAAGAGTTTAAGACTCTCGAGAGGTAGATTGCGAGGATTGCGCGAGTATAATTGAAATGTGGAAATGACGATGGTGAAATATAACAAGTGTGTTTCTGGAAAATTGAGGATGAAAGAACCTCGATATGAAAAAAAAGATATTTTCTCTGTATTAAACGATCCGTGCGTATCTGTTGCGGTCATTTCCCAACCTCTTCTCTTTTTCACTCTGTATTTTTTTTTGCCTTTTTGCAAAGCTTACAACTTTCTTTATCTCTGCAAACTGAACCATTTTTTTGCTGCTTCTTTTCCATCAAGTCAATTCCACGAGAAAAACATCACTCTTTTTAGAATATTTCATCTCGTCCATTTGAAACGTCGAGAGAGAGAGAGAGAGAGAGAGAGAGAGAGAGAGAGAGAGAGAGAGAGAGCAGAGAATGTAGAGCGTGAAGAACGTATGCCCTTTAATTTTGCGCGAATGCATTTAATCCCAGAGTGGAGAGAGGAAGCTGAAATTTTAGAAATTTTGGAGCGCAGTCGAGCTTTTGGATACGTTCCAAAAGTTTAAAACGCGTACGTTCTTAAATCACGACAGGAAAAAAATTGCAAAATAGAATAAATTTGTCAAGTTGATTTATGCAAAGTGATTTTTTTTAAACTTTGAACGAATAACCCTTCCGCTCCCATTTCCAAAAGTTTTAATTTCCGACATTGACGAGCCTTGGCACATAAAGCCGAAAATTCGCATAATTAAATACCCACAAGAGAGAGAGTGAGTGAGCGCGCGTCGTAAATTTTAATCAAACTTCCCTTTCGCGAAAATTCTCAACAACTGTCTTCGCTCTCCCAAGCTCATCTACGATCAATTACGAAGCCGACAAAGAATCAATTAACCCCTCTCTACCTCCTCATCCGCATCTCGCGCGAAACTCGGTATATAAGCTGCAAGCTTCCTTTACTCATAATAAAATTTGCCACGACGACGACGACGAGATTGCGAACAAAGAGCGCGCGGACGATTCGTTAGACGGGGAAGCGGATTTTCAAGCGGGGACTATAAGTGATTCGATTTCCCTTGATAAAAGTGCTTCCGTATACACTGATAGAGGCTCAAAGGGACAAATCCGCGAAACAAGTGACTTTCGCTTTCGGAGCCCTCTTGTCTTCTTATTTTCGTCGTTCGCTGAGCAAAGGAAGGAAATTCTTTTGAATTTCACTTGAGCGTTTATTATGTGAGTTTGGTAAACAATACCGCGTTCAGCGTGTCATTTATAATCTCAAAACAAATTAAGCGTTTTCCATTAGTCATTACTAATTGACAGGCCGTTAGCTTTCCAAAATTCGAATTCAGAAATGACTAATGTTCGTTTCGACCTTTCTACTTTGGGCACTATTTCAAAAGAAAGTTTTAATAAAAACTTTACTAAGTAAATTTCACTATCACATTTACAAAAAAACAAAAATTCATATCAGCACTTTCAGCTAAAATCCCCATCATCACGCACGACGCCATCAATACCCTACCAATTGACATCAAACAACGTGGCAACATTCTCTATCTTACGCGCAGCGTCGACAGAAAGAAGAGCAAGAAAGAAGAAGAAGAAGAAGAAGAAAGAAAGTATAAACGGCATCGTGCCTTATCTCACGGATGGGGCTTTAAATCGTCGCTCGTGACCGTACATACTAAGTACTTTATACCCGGGAAGAGGGGGGGAGACAGGGACATTGCGTAGAGCGCATAACCAATTTGACGTATGCAGCCCGTCAAATGAAATTTCCCGCGCGTGATTCAAAGCTCTAAAGATATGCAAATGCGAGTCGCCGCCGCCGAGGCTCTCTCTCTCTCTCTCTCTCTCTCTCTCTCTCTCTCTCTCTCTCTCTCTCTCTCTCTCTCTCTCTCTCTCTCTCTCTTTCTCTCTCTCTCTCTCTCTCTCCGGGATGTGCGAGCGAAGGGTGAAACGGACGATTAACGAGGCGCGATTGTACCTCCGCTAGGAGCTTCCGCTTTTGCCGTGGAGACGACGACGATGCGACGATGCGGACGCCTACGCGCGTTTATTCAATTTGCGGACATTTTAATAAGAGACAGAGAGGGGTCAGGAGGCTATTGTGCTGTGTGTGCTTTCAAATGCGGTGAGGGTTAGGATGTGCGGTTTTGCGTGATGGTATTTCGATGAGTCTGTATGTGTGTGTCGACAGGGGGGGTGTAGATATTTATATTGATGGATCGTTTCTTTTATTTCTTGCTGTGTTTTAAATTGTTTTTGGAGTGAAAATTTATATTTTTGAATTTTTAAGTATGGTTATGATATTTTTTATGATGTTTAGTGCTTCAATCATTTAATCTATAATTACAATGTGCGAAGTCTATCATTGCATATTTATTATGTACACGAATATCCAAATACATCTTCGCTACGAAAGAAGAATCATTTGTGGATCCTACTTATAATACTACAAATCATAAATACATTGGATATATAGTCTAAAAATAATTACGAACTCCATCTAGCGTTCAATGAACAAAACTACACAGCTGATGCTTTCTACAAAACGAACATCAATTATAAATGAATTTATTTTCTTTAAAAATGATATCAAATTAAGTACCTTCAAAAATTCAAATAGCGTCACTCACTCTCATACTCATTTCATTAACAATAGATTCTCCCCCGCCAAAAAAAAAAACGCATTCATTACCTAATGGAAAATCCACCCTACCTCCACGTCACACCACACTCAAAAACTCATCATTTCGTCTTGAGCAAACAACCTGCCTTACATCACGTATTTCCCTGGCAACAACCACTCACCAAAAAAAAAAAACGCTTCGATCGAATTTGCATTGGTCGAACGCGTCTAGAGGCGGAAATCTAGCGGAAAAAAAAAGGTCGGCGTCATTGTCGGCACAGAGAGAGAGAGTGAGAGACGCCTTTCGCTTATTGGTTTAGTCACGGATCGTCTGTTGGGTCTCTCTCCGATCGTTCCCCTGAGGGTTATAACTATATATATAGTGGAAGGGATTCGCGCCCAAAATTTAAGCCCTCGCGCGACACTATACACCTCTATACGTTTCACGTTGATTAGAAACGAGGAGGCGCGTTGCAGTTTAACCGTCACGCTCTCGCGAGTTTAGCGTAAATATTAGCAACCGAATCTTTCGTAAAGGTATTTTTTTTTTTTGAACGAATTGCTTGTTTGCGTAATTATCGTCTGTGATTAATAACACTATATCGCGCTGCATTCCAAAAAAAAAATGAAATATTCTAATTTGAATTACATTTACGTTTTAAATTAAAATGCCTATCGTAACAGCGCCCGTATAAAACCAACATCATAATACTGGTATAGACTATTTCTTACACAATTTAGAGCCTAGTTGAGGGGCAAATAGAGCACTAGCAAATTTATCGCCAGCCTAAAATTGCAGAATCAATTTGGATCAGTCTGAATACTATCAAGTTTTTATACAATACTTCAGCGGTGTAATGATCGAATACGAAAATCCACAAGCCATGAATTGTTGTGAACAATCATTTCTCAATGGTTGTTGCAAGACACCACGATTATCGGTTGATCATTCTCTAACGCAATAAAGAATCCTGACAAAACTTGCTGTGCACCTTGTATGTAGCATTAGATTACGATAGAAAGTCAAATCAGAGTTCGCTGTAGCTTGAGAGGCCATCAATGCCTACGGTTGTCGAAAAGGGCCAAAAGAAAAAATTTTGACCATTACGACTTTTTCGGTCCACAATTTCCGAACGCAATAAAAAATTCCGACGAAACTCGCTGTGTTCTTTCTTTATTGTATTAGAATACGGTAGAAAGTCGAATCAGATTTTGCCGTAGCTCGGGAGGGCCATATAATGCTTCAACTGCATCGTGTAGACTTTTCATGATAACCAATTTACCCGTATCGATGATACGTGATCGAATTGTGCGCAATATTTGTTCGTTACTTTCAATAATGTCTAAAATGATTGTTCACAACAATTCAATGCTTGTGAACTTCCATATTCGATCATAAACTGATGAAATGATTTTGTGTAAAATTTTGATATCCAATTCGATCCTGCAATTTTCGCCGTGCGATAAATTTGCTAGTGCTCGGTTTGTCCCTTCAGTAGACTCTGAATTGTGTAAGAAATAGTCCACATCATAATATTTGAAAGTCATTCACATTTTTTCTCCTGCTATAGCATACATAAATATCTTACCTTTTCTCGCAGCATATCTCGCACTCTGCTGGCCTGATTTCTACTCCTATGCAGCTCCAGCTGCAACTCCAAGCACCTTTCCTGCCAATTCAGCTCCTCCACGGTATTCGCGTAACCATCAAAACTCTTGGACGACGCAAACGCAGCTTTAGGTTCGGCTTGTGCAGTTTCCTGATGAACAACCGGCCTACTTTGACTCTCAGCCTGTTGTCTCGTATAGAATGGACTTCTCGAGGACGAACAACTCGCCGTGCTCGAAGTGCTAGGTTCGAAGGGTGAACGGCCCCTGGCGTAAGCTTGCAACTCGTGCGCCTTGTTCTCGTAACTTGTAGGCCCAAAATCAACGAACGGCAGTCTGGTGTCCACGTACTCCACTCGACCGCTCGGTTCCGAGGTGAAATTGAACGGACTCGTGCGCGATTTGCCGTGCGATGGCGTTGGCCCAGCACTGCTCGGTGGACTTTCTTTCAGCTCCGTGTAACCAGCATTCTTAGCGCTCTCGGCGAAACTCTTGTCCTTTTGAAATACCAAATTCGGCACGTTGACGTAGGGCGAGTCTCGATAGTGCACCGGACTGTTGTTACTGAGCCGAGGTCTTGGAGGTGGTGTTGGACCCTGTCGACCTCCTCTTCTTTGCATCATCCTCGGACTGTCTCCCAAGGACGATGGTCCCGACGAGGATGTCGTAGCTGCACAGCATGATTCGTGACGTCTCGAGCCCATTCGCGGACTGCATGGTGCCGATGTGCTTGAACTCAATTCCGAGGTTAATCTGGCTATCGGATCCAATATCTGCGATAGCCGTCTGGCTGGTGAACCACGGATTTCATCCATAACTTTCTTCCCTTTTTGCGATGTGGTTAGGCGTTACGGGTCGGGTCGTTGGCCGCTCATGATCTCTCGCTCTCGCTCGTTCTGCCTGTAACAAACGAGTTTAAAAGCGCTTTAGTTCCAAGTCGGCATTCCGATTACGAAACATTTTTCTCTCTCTCTCTCTCGCTCTCGCCGTTCACTTTCTCGCTGACCTTGGGACAGCCGCAATTCGCGCGCGGATTATGTAAAAGGGGCATGCAGTGGGGGTTTTTTTGTTGTTGTTTTTGTTGTGGGGGGATTTGCAATGTGCAGGCTCGTGTATCTTTCTGTGGCTTTAAGTGCGACGCTGTGTACGACATCTGCTACGCGAGTATTCTTTTTATTTTGCTGCAGCTCACCCGAGTTTTATGGATATCTGCATTGAACTGCAGTGGGATTCTTTGGCTTTATTTTTTTTAGGTTGCGGAGGAAATGCGATTGTTTTTGGTTTAAGAAAGTAAAGTAGGTTAGAGATAGGACGCTATTGTTCTGTTTGTATGATTCTGAAATGTGCATTGCTATGTAAAAATGTTCTATAATTTACTGCGTACTCAAATTAACTTTTCTCAGATTAAGAATTTTTTGTCTCAAATCAAAATAAAAAAATATAATTACCAAAAATCAAAATAGTCTATCTCGCTGAAAATTCGGCGAAAACTTTTGAAAATCACAAAGGGAGCTTACTTTTTTCCCGCACTATCGATTGGAATAATCTTCAGATGCCTATCATGAAAACTGAAATTTTCAAGATACAGCCTTGAAACTATGCGCAATCGATTCAGCATGCAAAATTACCCCTAGGAAGTTCTGTAATATCGATTTCCATTGACGAAAGTTTTTCGTGATTTTTGGACCCCACGACAAGTAGATAACAAGCGTACAAAGTACTAATACCGCTAAAAAGGGAACAATACAACTCATTAAAATAATTAAACTCACAAAGAAAGAAAAAAGCACTTCAAAAGATATATTCCATCCACCATTATATTCCTAATTATTCCACACCGATGTCTACGCAAACCTGCCCCCCTCAATTTAAAGCGTTCCAACGAAAAAAAAAATGTTTTTTCTTCTTCCTCTTCCGCTGACACGAGCATTATCCCCCTCTTTCTCCTTCTCTCGAAAAAGCGAAGAAGAAGAAGAAGCCATGCCCATTAAAAATGTAAAGCGAAGAGGCAAGGAACAAGGCGTATTTATTCAGAAGAGCGAGGCATATCCCCGAGAGGCTAACCTTTCGCGCCTCGCCGGACCTGCACCAAGGGACTGTTCTGTTTCCTTTTTTTTTCTTCTTCGTCTTGCGCGAGAAGAGGTCACGGCAAATTGAAATAACTCTTTTTCGATGATGGATCAGTCGCGAGCTATATCTATGGCTTTAATTAAGCTCGAGGGAGAAGGTTTATATTCGGCGAAAAAAAAAAGAAGAAAAAAATTTTTTTTTTCACAAAGGAAGAAGCCGAGTTTTTAATTAAGCCCCTCGCGTATTTCTCTCTTTCCGAGCAAAGTTTAATTTGAAAACCTTCTCTTTTCTCGCTCTTCAAACAAATTAATTCTTCTGCTCTCTTATTATCCGTTTTTCCTATACGTACGTGAAATCATATTTATACGAGAATATGGAATAATACAGCAGCAGGTAGTAGATGTATAAACATCACGCTGCTGTACGGGCAGAAGCTAAGAAAACATGGGCGAAACACTAAAATCACATAAGCTCAAATATTTGCTCACAAGCTGAAGCCCCGGAGGCTTGTTGGCCGAAAATGTCAAGTATACACATTCGAACGTGAAAATTACTATAGCTAGAGTCAGAGAGAGAGAGAGAGAGAGAGAGAGAAATGTAATCGAATGAGAGCGAGAGAAAGAGGGAAAACAACGAGACGACAATCTTCAGGGAGATTTAGGTTGGCAAGAGGAAATTTCCTCGAGTTTGTTTCGTTTTAACTCGAGCGAAAGCACATGCTAATTGATGCCGAGTGCCATTCTGTCGTCGCGCGATGAAGGATGCAAATTATACAAGTTGTTGCTTGGATGGGGGAGTGAAGATATTATATGAATTTCTCTGTCTCATTAGGAATTAGTGTCGTAGTTGAAGTTTCCAGAATTTTTGAGTTATGAAAAATTCAGTGGTTCTTAGAATTGATTTTATTAAATTAAATTTGACAATTCCCATCATATTGTTAAAAAATGAAAGGCATGAATATAATTAAAAAATGAATTGATCCGAAATTTTTGGGTATTGTCATGAAAGAAAATGAATGTATTTATTGCATATGACTAATTCAATAGTAGGCCAAGAACATTACATCGAATCCATCTAGTTGCAACCAAAAAAAGTTAAAAATCACATACAATTAAAAATATCAGAATTTACATTGATTCGTTGCGCAGAGTAATACAACAATTTCCCCACAATATCATCCAAAACATTTAGCTATCGAAATTTTCCACCAAAGAAAAATAAATTTGCGACAATATACCAAAGACGTTACATCCGCTATTTCTCCACGTATCTCTCTCTCACTAGAAATAACAACGCCCACGGCATTGTATACATTCGACTACAGTTATATATTTCTTTGTCGTAGCAATTCTCCGGTGTAGCTTTTCCACGACATCCGTCACACACACACACACACACACGCACACACGCACACACACACACACACACACACACACACACACACACACACACACACACACACAGAGAGAAAGAGAGAGAAGGACCCGTACAAATTGAGAAAATTTCGTTTTGGCGCCTCTCTGCCTCGTAAACGCGCGCGCGCAATTAGTGCGCACCAAGGTAATTTTGTTTGTACTGTAATGAATGAGGAATTTTCATAAAACGCCAAACGGTTCGCTCGGATAATCCTTTTCGCAGTGCGAATGACGGAAGTCTCAGTTATTCAATTTTCTTTTTATACAAGTTGGGTTACGGATGCGGACAAATTTAATTGAATTTTTTTTTTTCGCGAAAGCGACGTATGGAGGTTAATTGAATCGCTCGAAAATAAAAAAGGCACGAAACTATGACGTGACTTTGAAGCACACAATCCTCTCGACACGAAACGTTAAAAAAAAAGTTATGTAGAACAACTCAATTAAACAATTCCGCGATATAACGTGACTGTAAAACATTAATAATTCTCGAGAGTTTCGCGAGCACATTACACTCGACATATATATGCTTGCTGCTGCTGCTGCTACTCACAATTTGCATAATCTCATCTCAATCAATTCAACCATCCCCCCCCCCCTAACTCTTCTCCCGCCAATTTGCATTTGTCACTCCAAAGGATTTCTCTTTTTCCGCGACAATGGTCGAGCTAATGATGCATCGATATTAAAAACTCGCGAAGGATTTGAATTTATATTGGAGTTTTGCGCGTCGCAGTTTTTTCTCTCTTTATATCTCTCTCTCTCTCTCTCTCTTTTCTTTATGGATTTGCGTGATTTGAAAGGCAATGAGAGAGCGGTGGCGTCGAGAGGCATACTGAAACTATTTTCATCAAGTTCCTGTCTAAAAATACCACCATCGACAAGCCTCTCTATCTCTCTCTCTCTTATGCAATCTCTGCAAGCACCCAGACTTTGCCAATAGTCCCGCAGTTTCCTCTCTCTCTCCGCTGTGTGCTACTTCGCTTCCTTTTTTTTTGCTGCCGCGCGGTGGAAGTGGCAAAGTTTGTTTTCTGAAAAGCTGTTCTGGGAAAAATTGTTACTGATATGGAAATATTAGGCGACGCGACGCGCGGTATTGCCTCAAGGATAAACTTATTGAAATTTCGATATTTTGCATTTTTTTTTGTTTGATAGATAAAAACCAGTGTTCTCTTGTACTATTTTAATAGTTCGTTTAAATTAGGTAAACATGGGAATTGGAGTGCATTCGGTTCGCTTTCAAAAATTTAATTCATTTAAAAAATTGATATAACTGCATTTTTTTGGGCCCTCGTTGCCTAGAGAGGGTCCATTGGATTTGACCTAAAAATCACTTTTCCGTATAATTGAGAATTGAGTTCTACATGCCCAAAGAAACCTTTCTACACCGGTCATAAGTTTCCAATTAGCCAGAAAAATTTTCCGTCCGTACACCATCCCACATTTATATTACGGTATTTTGATAAAATACAGTAAACTTGACCTATCACGCCCCATATCTACAGTCTAATCACTTACAACCATCAAATA
>JAWWMK010017364.1:0-19921 GCA_035047105.1 Galeopsomyia nigrocyanea | reverse complement strand
TTGAGAGAGCCAAAAGGCTTCTTTTAGCATACTCTACCCTAGAAAAAATCGCCGTCAAAATCGATTGACCCCCCTTGACAGCCATTGTTAAAAAAGTATTGGAATCACTCATATATATATATATATATATCGCGCGCCAACCCCCCGTGAATAAGAATCGTTAATATACAGTGATACTTTACTACTCACGGAGTGATTTCACATGTTATAGCAAAGTATATCTTACAATTAGAGTTCTGACGGGATCGGTCTATTACATGCATAAACAATTATACATAATGACACGTGACTATTTTTACAATATTTAAAAATAGTTTTTCCGATAGACTATTACAATATGTGTGTCGCAATAAAAGAAATAAATTAACATAGCTAAAAATAACTCTTGAATTCGGAAGTCTGCTGCATAGTTTACATCCTCCCCGCCGCTCCGTTCGGGTGGTACAGGTACATTATCTGTAATCATGACTATTTTCAAGACTTTTGAAATAATACCGATCATTAAATGACATTGAAAATTCACAAATTCGAATAATCGGTGCGGTTAATGTACACACGATATAACGTAGTATATCAATAATCCTTTATTGGGGCGGTTCACTGCATGGTTAGTATCCTCCTCGTTGTTCTCCTCGGGCAATACAGGTAACTGATCATTAACTATCCATTAACTTGACTATTTTTAGAAATTATCAAATATTTGAATAATCGGTATGGAAAATTTACACACGCTATAACGTAGTATATCAATAATTCTTTAATTCGGCCATCTACTGCATGGTTTCAAACCACCTCGCCGCTCCGCTCGGGCGGTACAGCTACACTGTCTATTAAGATGACTATTTTTCAGAACTTTTCAAATATTTTCGGTCATTATATGACATAAATTAATAAAGTCGAATAACCGGTGCGTGTATTTTACACACGCTATAATGTAGTATATCAATAATTCTTTATTTCGGCCATGTACTGAATGGTTTGACTCCACCTCGCCGCCCCGCTCGGACGGTACAGCTACACTGTCCATTAAGATGACTATTTTCAAAACATTTGAAATATTGCCGACCATTAAATGACATCGAAAGTTAACAAATTCGAATAATTGGTGCGGTGAATTTACACATACTATAACGTAGTATATCAATAATTCTTCAATTCGGCAGTCCACTGCACGGTTTGCATCCTCCCCGCCGCTCTGCTCGGGCGGTACAGGTAACTGTCCATTATATGTACATTAACTTGACTGTTATTAACAATTTTCAATTAATGCCGATCATTATTTGACATAAATTAACAAATTCGAATAATCGGTGCGGGGAATTTACGCACGCTATAATGTAGTGTATCAATAATACTTCATTTCGGCGGTCCACTGCATGGTTTATATCCTCCTCGTCGTTCCGCTCGGGCGGTACAGGTCCGTTATCCTGTCCATTAACTTAACTATTTTTCGAAATTTTCGAATAATTCCGATCATTATATGACATTATAAATTAATAAATTCGAATAATCGGTACGCGGAATTTTACTATGTTTACATTTTTATAATAACTCGCGCGCGCATACTGATAATATTCAGATAAAACGCAGACTCGACTTACTCAACCAACAGAGACGTAATATACGGGTATTCTACGTGGAACTTGCGCGTCATACACAGCGTCGTTTACTAGCGTGAGAGAAAAACTATGACACTACGTCGTCCGAGAAAACTTGCAGTGAAAAAATCTTGTTTTCCAAATATTTTTCTCGAAATCGCATCAATTGAACTGAAACTTTTTTCAAATGACAGGTGGTAATCTTGACTTTTGATTTTCGTATCAGATACATCATTATATCATGCGTGGAAACTATAAAGAAGATGAAACACTTTCGGGGGAGCCCAGATTAGCCAATTTATTATATATAGTGTAGCGCGAGATAAGGCAACATATAACCTACTCGCCTGCGTGCCGCGACCGCGACACTTAATGGGGCAAAAATAAGAGGTATTCAGCAGCTTCCATTTGCTTAAACCCCCTTTTTAAACGTTTTCAAATTTTTACCGAAAATTTATTGGACGTAGAATGGAACAAAGAAAAAATAACACTTGAGAAGCCAATTTATGCAGGTAAGTCCATTTTAGACATTTCAAAAGTGTGTGTCTACGATTTTCATTACAGTTTCATGTTCCCCACTTACGGGTTAATCAGTTGTAAGCTGCTCTATACCGACACCGATTCGCTCATGTACGAACTAAAACATAAGGACATTGACAATGTAATAAGATGCAATCCTGAAAGATTTGACACGAGCAACTACTCTCCAGATAATCAGTTCAACATTATTCCAATGAATAAACAAAAATCAGGAATCATGAAAGGCGAAGTGATGGGGTACGTAATCGTGATGTTTGCAGATCTGCGATCAAAAATGTACGCCATTAAAACTCAAAATAACGGTGAAATTAAGATAGCAAAGGGCGCAAAACAACAAATTATTGAAAATGAAATAAAAATGGAAGAGTATCTTGATTGCTTGTAAGATGTAAATTACAATCTGTACGTAGACCAGCTACTTATTAAATCTCGTAATCACGACGTGTGGTCAATGACCAGCGAAAAAAGGCTCTCGATGACTTTAACGATAAGCGATACTTAATACCCGACAACTACGATACTCTCCCCTGGGGACACTATAGAATCCCCCAACATTTAAAATGTAACTAACAAAATGAATAAAAAAATGCTTTGTAACCAAAAGAAAATCTTTTTCTTAATTTATACAACATTGTTCTTGTTTATCCAAGAATTGTGCTATTGTCAAAGCCAAGCCATTTAACCAGCACCGTGTCTCTCTTCTTCCTCAAAACTCTCAGCAAAGTAGACATCAGCAATCTCCGACGGTACAACTTTCATCTCCTCGTAAAAAACCCTCCGGCGATAAGATCGCCTTGCAAATCCTGAATTAAGTATCTCACTATCCAAGTTACCTGTCTCTTGCGAATTCAAAAAATCTCCGCGGTCCAGTTACCCTCGTAGCCCTTAATAAATTGTCCCTTGTACTTGCTCAATCTCACCAAATCACCAACCTTGTATTTTCCAACACCAGACTGTTTCATATGACTGTACATCCCTTTCAAAAGTCACTTCTCGACCTTACCCTGAGTGACACGAGCAGGAACCTCGAGGAAGAACGAGCGGATACTAATTGTATGATCCCTGAAGTGAAAATTCTCTCTACACCGCTTCCTTCAGTGTACGATTAAACCTCTAGATCACCGACGTCTTCATGACGCTGTAAGTATGATAATGATTAATATTCTCTCGCCGGCACAAGGCAGCAAAATCCTTGTTGAAAAATTCCCGGCCTTGGTCGGTTTGCAGACTACGAGGCGGTCCTGGGGATAAAGTCTGCCTCGACTCCTCGATTATCTCGGCAAAAACTTTTGTAACATCGCCGGCCATCTTAGTCTTGAGCCCTCTCGCCCAGCGTACTTGCTAAATAGATTAATCTCGCATAAAATATACTTCATCCCGTAATTCTGACGCGAATAAGCTTGCATGTGGATTAAATCAGCCTGCCACAAATCTCCAATACCCAACTTTATCACCACATTACGTCTTGCAAAATTTCGACATGCAAGTGCATGTAATGTAACTGCCACATCAAAATCCTCTTTTCACTTGACGACACAAACTCCGACTGTGACCCCCCCCCCCTCCTCTCCCAAGAGACGCCGCATATCTGATCCGATCTGATCTGATTAATTAGATCCGATCCGATTGATTAGATCCGATCCGATTAGATCTGATCTAGTGATGGTGGTGTGGGGGGGGGGGGGTATGATACCGACCTCGACCAGTTCTTCGATTATTGCGATTATTTCGTGGCGATGACCGGTGTGACCTGCTCGCTCCTCGGCCTTGAGCAGACGCAGGCACTCGCACAGCTCGTTTGGATCATCCCAGTGGCGATGGTCGATTGGTGCCCCGAGGTGGTCTTCCATTAGTAGTAGTTCGGAGCCGGTTTGTTGTTGGTTGGTTCTGGTGGTATTTTTTATGCGGTAGACTGGACGGCTGTATGAAGTGAAAGTCGCGGCAGCGGTGCGGCGGCTGAGCTTAAGGGGCGGCTTTGTTTTTGCACAGTCGATTTTGTAGTTGTTGTTGTAGTTGGCGACATTAAAGTCGGTAATTCTTCGTGTTCCATAATTTTTACGTCGGACTCTCTGAAAAATGGTCTTATTATGTTATGCCATTCTGAGCTTCGAGATCCTTTCAATTGAGCGTCTGAGCGATAATTCCGCTAGCCCCATTCGTTTCCTCCACAATTCAACCTATTTTAGTAGGTTTTCGTCATTGTAAATTGTATCCTTTGAAGCAGTGAAATAAGATCCATAGGTACGCTCTAGATGCCCAGCCTTCGATTGAAAGATTTTTTCATATATACTTTTGAAACTAGTCCAAGGCTTTCAGTAAATTCGTTAATTTCCTTATCCCGCTCTTGTATATCCAGAAGTGAGTGTGTTTTTTTCGAGATCTGGGTTTTCCTCCGCAACATCGCCCGTGTAAATCACTTCTTCCATCATGGGTTGAAAAGTTTCGTTTCGTTGGATCATGCTAAATTCCGGCTTGTCTGCTAGATTAATCCTCGTCAATTTTTTGGTCATGATGGTGACGATGATGATGATGATGATAATAATAATAATCGTGATAATAAACATCGATTTTTGGGGGGTGTTTGATTTCACCTTGAGTCTCATTGTAAAGTTAATCTTCGTTTACGCCGAACTTAATTTTTTTCTTTGCTATGTACAGTGTTAAGCGGATAAACGATCGGTCTTAAAAAATTATAATGATTTTCAGTTCGATTTCTATTTATAGCTTTTAATTTCGCATATTTTGTTTTATTGCCTTCATAGTTTCTGCCAAGTTTTCTAATTGTTTCTGTCTTGCAGACATGATGTCTTACTCTAAGGACCTCCTGTGTAGAACCGAATAAATTTGTTGGATCCTTGTCTGTATCAGCCATTGCTAAACTCACTATCTTTCTCTATTATCGAAAAATTTGATTTATTGATCCACCATTGTCGACAAATTTTGCAAAATGTTTCATAGTTCATGTCTATGCCCACGTGTTCTTTACAAATATGATATAAAGGCCATAGCGAAATTTCTATACTAATTTGGGCCCCAAGCTGTTTTTTAAACTAAGTACGGTGCCTTATTTGAGCTGGTTTGAAAGGTCTTCTCCAAAATTTTCAGCTCCCAAGATGCATTGGGGGTGACGCAATCGCAAAATAAAAAACGGTTTTCGGCACTTTTTTTCACTTTTTTTGCTCTAGCTCAGCCGCTAATTAATATTTTTTGACGTTCTTTTTTTAGTTTTATACGTGAGAAACTTTCCTAACAGATACATGTACTTTCAAAAATTTTGCGAATCTCTGCAACTCACTGGAACGCTTTTTTCAACAAAAAAATTCACTTTTTTCGATTTTTTGGGTATGATAATTTAATTTGGTAAGATTGAAACATAGACCATTCGATTCCTCTCAAAAAATTACGTAAGAATATGTACTAGAAATATAATAAATTTGGATGGAAACTGGCTTGCCAGGCCAAAAACTACGCCAAAATGCCAATTTCAGCGATTTTCCATATTGATGTCATGCAAAAGGGTATCCTACTTATTTGTAATCATTATTTTTGAATCCCTCGTCGAAAAAAACATAAAAATACATTATATATTATCCAGGTTCTGAGGTGCGCCGTCAAAAAGTATAGACTGGAACAATCACAACTTACCTCTATGTGATGAATAACTTTTAATTCTGTTCTTGGCTGGTCTTAAATGCGTTGATTTGAATTTTTTTTAATGACAATTAATTTATACTTCATTCAAAGGTGAATAAAAGTTTATTCAAATATTCAAGAAAGATTGAGATTTCAATTATCATTATTTCTTTTATATTTTCATAATATTCATAGTTCATTTCAAGGTAAATTGAAAAAAAGTATTCCATGCGATAAATAATCAAAAGATTTTGTGTACCAGATACTTCGTCTGCATTTATTATACTTTTTCTAGAAATTATAATATTTTCTCGTAGAAATATGTATAGTAATGTTTTTTATAACAAATATATAAAAATTTTATATATTCTTTCTAAATATTTAATCACTATCATAATCGTTAGGATCGATTTCCGATCCTTCTTGTTCAGAGTCATGTTCAATTTTTTCACATGATAAAGATGGGATTAGTGGAATCAAGAGATATGCATGTGATTGTCCTAACTGTCAAAGAACTGTCGGTTGCTGTTGTCATGTGGCTTCTGTGATTTATTATCTAGCAAATGCTAGGTACCATAGTCAAATATTTAGACCTGCCGAAAAGCTGAGTACTCTTTTCAGAAAAGAAGCAGTTGATCTAGGTCAGTTAAAAGAAAATGAACCCCAACCAGAAAATGATAGTGAAAAAGAACCAGGCACCAATGAAGCTGGTCAAAAAAAAATTCACATGACCGAACATGAAGGATCGGAAATCGATCCTAATGATTATGACAGATATTAAATAGTTGTAAAGAATAAATTGTTATAC
Organism: Galeopsomyia nigrocyanea; assembly: GCA_035047105.1. Taxonomy (NCBI): domain Eukaryota; kingdom Metazoa; phylum Arthropoda; class Insecta; order Hymenoptera; family Eulophidae; genus Galeopsomyia; species Galeopsomyia nigrocyanea. Next base: position 13,342 of record JAWWMK010017364.1, on the reverse strand, counting down.
ATTTATTATAAAACCATTACTATATATATTTCTATGAGAAAAAGTTATAAATTCTAGAAAAAGTATAATAAATACAGGCGAAGTATATGATACACAAAAACTTTTGATTATTTATCGCATGGAATGTTTTTTTCTTAAATTTACCTTGAAATAAACCACCAATAATATGAAAATATAAAAGAAATAATGATTAGCTTGAAATCTCAATCTTTCTTTCTTCTTTATACTATATTTTACATTCATGAATATTTGAATAAACTTTTATTCACCTTTGAACGAAGTATAAGTTAACTGTCATTGAAAAACATTCAAATCAATGCATTTAAGGACATCCAAGAACAGTATTAAAAGCTATTCATCACATAAAGGTAAGTTGTGGTTATTCCAGTCTATACTTTTTGACGGCGCACCTCAGAATCTGGATAATATTTAATGTATTTTTATGTATTTTTCGACGAGGAATGCAAAAATAATGATTCCAAATACGTAGGATACTTGTTTGCATGACTTCAGTATGAAAAATCGCTGAAATTGGCATTTTGGCGTAGTTTTTGGCCTGGAAAGCAAGGTTACACCCTAATCTATTGTATTTTAGTGCATATTCTTATGTATTGTTTTATTCTAATGTAATGTTTTTTAAGAGGAATCGAATGGTCTATGTCTCAATCTTACCAAATTAAATTATCATACCCAAAAAATCGAAAAACATGAAAAAATCGAGAAAAGTGAATTTTTTTGCTGAAAATACATGTACCTATTAGGAAAGTTTCTCACGTATAGAACTAAAAAGGAAACTCAAAAAATATTGATTAGCAGCTGAGCTAGAGGCAAAAAAAATGCCGAAAGCCGATTTTTTCGCGATTTTGTCTCCCATAATACACCTTGGGAGCTGAAAATTTCGGAGAAGACCTTCCAAACCAGCCCAAAAAGGGCACCGTAGTTACTTTTCAAAAACGGCTCTGAACCCAAATTAGTATAGAAACTCCGCTATGGCCTTTGTTTGATCTTGGCGAAAAAGAATTGAAAAAATTTGCGTTATCTCCTATGAGTTGTTTTCGTATTTTTGTATAGGTTTGACACAAGTAAAATGTATCGATAGCTGCATGACGTACTCCTGAGAAATATTCTCGAATTTCATTTTGATTTTTACCGCTCATGTCGTCAGAAATAACTACACTGTTTGGTTTGACTTATTAATACGCGCGCTCTGCGCGTGCATTGTTTTTGTATTGGTAAGAATACATAGGTAAATTTTAATTATTTCACTTGTTAACATTATATTTTATAATAAAATATAATTAATTTTAATAATACAGTTCTTTGTACACGTATTTTTTGTTTCTTACGATATCAGCTTTCGATTCATCTGGTAAAAAAATTTTAATTGAATCCCATGAACGTACACGTGATAATATGACATATAATTGTCCATGGCTAAATTCTTCAGATGTGAGATCTAATCCTATTCGGTCTAATGTTTGGCCTTGCGATTTATTAATTGTCATGGAGAATGCAGGTTTTATAGAAAATTGTCTTCTTTTGGATGTGAGTGAATATTCATTTTCATAGTATAACGTTATCCGATTTATGAACACTATCTGGCCAGATTTATCTCCTGTAAGTATTTCACATTTTAAAAAAGATCTTTCATTTGTAATATTAATAATCTGGTACTGTTACATAAGCCTTCATTAATACTAAGATTTCTCATTAAAATTGCTATTGTGTATTTTCGTAATGCGAATATTCGGAGATGCTATATTAACTGAAGATTTTAATGGATTATCACCACCATCACTTCCACCTCGTAATTCATGAGGTGGAAGTGATGGTGGCGATAATCCATTAAAATCTTCAGTTAATATAGCATATCCAGCGCTACTGTTATATTTGCAATGTTCTGTGCTATCAATACTTGTATAAATTACTTCTGTATTTTCATCTAACATGTCGATCACATTTTCATTAATTTGATTAACATCTACTTTTTTAGTGGCAAGTATTGCATATTTTTTGTTGCATATATAATCTCCAAATATTGTTTCAGCTATATTAGCATCGGGTGGAGCAATACATTGAATTGGAATTATAACATTGTTTGATTATCATTTAAACGGCCGTCACCAAGATCTAATAAAAATTTTGAAAATTCTCTTTCTTCTGATGATGCTCGCATTTTTTTGTCAAAGAATATACTTAGAAATAGCTCCAAAGTTCACAAAATCTTAGGCATAAATTAATAATTTCATCTTTGGTACCGCCAGGTATTATTGGAGTTTCGTCCCAAATAAAAATATCAGTATTTCTTAATATCTCTGCATGTATACTTTGAGCTTTAATATTCGATGAGGAATCTGAAAATAACGGAACTGATAATCCTAGTATTTTATGTACTGTTTTTCCGTTACCTAGCAAAAGAGCTGCTATACCAGTAAATGCCATTATAATAATTGTTTTATTTCCACTTAATAAATGCCACAATGTTTTGTAAATGTATGTTTTTCCTGAGCCCCCTGGTCCGGTTATGTAAAAACGTTTATTGCAACTGTAATTTTGATTATCATTATTTATATGTACAGCGTTTAGTATATTATTGACTATTTCCTTTTGTTCGTTGTTTAACGATGTGAACATATTTTGACCTAATATTGGATCGAATGCTACTGTTTCTATGTTATTTTCATCAACGTCTTCAATATTTTGATCATTGAAGGAAAATCTGCAATACTTTTACTATGGTTTTTTAACAAATCATTAATCTTTTATAAGCTTTTTTATGCATTTTCGATTGCCATATGTCTTATAAAATCTTCTGACATATAGATTTTAAAGTCTTCTCATAAATTTTCTGGATGTAGAGGTTAGCAGTGGATCAAAATTCGAACAAATAATAAACTTAATCTTAATGGCATCATCCACTCTAATCCTTCACTCATTACACGACTCCATTCATGATCATCTTCGATTAATTCGAGTGCAATGCATGTTTCTGTAAATGTCTCATAACATATGCCATTTACTGTACGTAAATCTTTAAAACTGGTTGCACCTCGCACATTCAATAAGAGAATACGAAGGTGGAATAATTCTGATTGTGAAGTGTTGACAGAATATATACGACCTATAACATCCAATTTTTTCTTTCTCTTGGTCCAGTAAGTAACTTTTTTACTGTTAGCTTTTTCTTTCTTAAATACATATTGTTTTGGAATTTTAACATAATGATATTGCCTAGCTTGAGGATTTTTTTCATTTAATTCAAAATAAGCCATTAGCATAGTAATTTGATCTAATGTTGAAGCCAACATTTCTTCTGAAATATTTTCTTCGTTGATATTATCTAAGATAATATTGTGTTCATTTGGCAGATGTACAGGTAATCGAATAATAGCATGGCTTCTGTCTCTTAATGGTTTTTTCAATTCACGCCATACCGATTCTACTGGATCTACATAGCGGAAATTTATCCAGTCTTCACATTCGTCATGATTAATTATAGTATTTTTTTCGCCATTCTCGCCAATTACAACTGAAGCTGCATCATGACCTTTGTGCATATATTTATTAAGATATTTTATTGATTTTTTTGATGATACTACTTCCACGTTGGTGTGGCAATTACATCTCAAAAGTAATTCATAAACATGTGGCACTACGTATTCATTATTAACTTCATAGTTACCTGACTTAGTGTATGTTATTCCAGTATCTCTTCTTCTTAGTGTAACGTTGTTATTTTCATCTAATATGGTTTCTTCTTGAAATGGTTTTGGGATTTTTTTTGAGTACTTTCCATTTACAATACATCTTTCATCACATGGTCCATGAATCATATTTGTCATTACTATGTCGTGTAACTTTTTATTTTTATTAGGATCTGGTATTTCCGCTGATATTTTTTTATCTATATCTTTGCTGCATTTGAACTTATCTCATTTATTCAGGGCTAACAATAAATGCATGTGTGGTAAATCACGCTTTTGGAATTCAATTACATATACCCAAGATTCTACTTTACCAAAAAATTTTTTCTTTGTGACAAAATTGAGCAAATCGTTTTTTTTTTTATATCAAATACACGTGCAACTATGTCTGGTCGATCTGATGGTTGTTGTCCTGGTAAAAGATTTTCAGTAGTCTCTTGCCATTTAGGATTGCATTTCATATTAATGAATAAATCAGGATTACCAGTAGCACGAAAGATTACCATAGAATCTTGATAATTTTGCATTATATTTCTAGGAGAATCTATGAATGTTGAAGGTAAAATTACTAATTTACCCACGCGTCCATCAATGCGATCAGCAGATTTTCGTAAATGATCCGATAATCCTTGATAAGTTTCTACTCTCAATGCGGATTGGTGGCTTTTCAGATATTTAATTCGATCTTTTTCAACTTTTACGTAGCTATCTACAAGCCATTATTGAAAGAGTCTTTTGCCTCTGAGAAATGCATTATATTCAGTATCTCGCATAGCTATTCTATATTTTACGTGATCGGATCGAGTTACTCTTCTTGGCTTATGTACGTCTTGATTCATTATGTTGTCATGCCACCCTTGTGTTCCATATGGATAAAATAATGGATAAACCCACGGCTCTACAATAGGATCCATTGTGCTAACTTTTTGTAATTCTCTTGATTGCTTGTTACGTATGACTGCATATGATTCTGGAATTTCGCCGTCAGCTGTAGTTGAAAAAATAGCAGCAACTTCATTTGTCCTTTGAAAGTTATATCGATTTTTGTCCAATCCTGGTTTCAAACTGAACAACAATTCTAATTCAGATGGTGAATTACCATTATTCATATTTATTTGCTCCTGTTCTTTTATTTCATCGCCCATCATTCGATATGATTGTGCAAAGATGTTATTTGTACGTATTGTATCTTCCAATAATTGTAATAAATCATAATCAAACTATGGATTCGTTTTGATCGATAAAAAATAACTGTCCAAAGCTCGGTTTTTCTTGAATTCTCGGATATAATGCTGTATAAATTTTACAATATATTTGACCATGAATTTTAAAACAATATGGGCCTCTTTGATTTCTAAATTGTACTAAATTTGCATTGAACCATGCAAATCCAAAATAACTGTTATAGTTTCGAATTTGTTCAAAAAATTTTCTACTTTTTTCTATTATCAAATAATTGTTGTAATATTTCAGAAATTGGTATACAGTCTAATTTAACCTTGCCATGATTGCAGCAATCATTAAATGAATCTTGATGTTTTTTTATTCTTTCTGCTGCGAAATGTTTGTCATTGCAATGTTTACATATAACATTCATTGGTCCAATGTAATATTCTTCAATGTCATATGTCTTTTCATTATGAGTATTTTGCCTATTATTTATTTCAATATTTGAAGAATATGGATGTTCATGTCTAATATTGTTAATAATATTTATTGGCTCAACGTAATGTTCTACAATGTTATAATTATGCTCATTTTCTGTATTTTGCCTTCATTGTACTTCAGCATTTGTAGAATATGCATGTTCATTTATAATATTGTTGACAACATTCATTGGTTCAATATATTGTTCTACTATATTGTAAATATGTTCATTTTTTATATTTTGTCTATTGGACATTTTAGCATTTGAAGAGTGTATATGTTCATTTGAAATATTGTCAATAAGCATTCTCATTTGTATCGACGTCGCACTACTCTATACAATCACACTTGCACGCATACATGTACACACTTGGTTAGAGTACGCACACATATACGTTCCTGCAAGCGCTGCTAGCGCTTCTACCACGCCGGGTTGTGAGAGAGTCAGTCTCTCGTCGGATCGCCTCGACCATACACTCTACCCCCACCTCACTCACTCAAGTTTTGGTGAATAAACAATCACCCCTTTATTGCTAATCGAGAGTTACTCATTTCACGACCTTTCCCTATCCGCCTCCCTTCGTCAATAAACAACCTTTTACGTTAATACTTTTTTCATAAATTTTATTTATTTCTTTGGATATTATTGTATATTTGCATCACATATGTACTACAGGAATATTTTTCTATCTGTATTAAAGTTCAAATTAAAGGTAGAGTTAAGTATTGAGTTAATAATAATATTTTTGATTTGATTGACTTTTTGCATCACATCTGAAAAAGTGATTGAAAATTAGTCATTATGTATACAAATTCACGTTTGTACGTAAACGTATGCAAATTAATTCTTAATTATACTTACTCTTCAGTGTGATTCATTATGATTACCAAGAAATTCAATACTTGTAGTTTGATTAATAATTAGCCGGGCAGGTACCATATCAGACATCCTATAGTAGTGTATGAAATATCTGTTTGCCCTTCTTATAAGCCCGTTTTTAATTCTGACAACTTGCATAGTACACGTTCATAATTAAATACACGTTATGTTATTTTTCTTTTTAAACGACAAATATAATTAAATAATTACTTGGTTTGGCATAATTTTTTCTCCCCAAATTTCGATAAGCTGTGGATCCCCGACCTCATACTGAATTTTTTTGCCAGTATCATTGCTCAATATAAATAAAATTAGACCAGTTTCTCTCTTGCAGCTGTCAAAAGTAGTTTGAACTCGACGAATTTCATGAACGAATCCAGATACTTCCCTTTAATAATCAAAAGAAATGTGTCAGTAATTCGATAACTATTTGGGAATAAAAACATTTTTACATACATAGCATCTATGATTAGATCAAACTCATCAAATGTTGTATATGATGTAGCCATGCTTATCCGTATAATTACGATAGTTTTTGAATTTATAATCTGTAGTCGGTAGACCAGATAAAATGATGTCCTGAAATAGGTTTATTTTGCAACCTAAAAATTTTCACTATAATTTAAAGTTGCTTTAAATTATTAATAAATATTTAGTCTAGAAATTAAGTTTATAATATTTAAAAATATTGCACATAAATATTTCATATTAGTAGTGTAGTTGGTGAGTTTCCTCGGAGGGAGGAAACTCCAAGTGGTTCGTGGAACCGTTTTATTGTGACCCCAGGATCCGCGTGTGGTGTGAGGTTAAAATGAATAAGTACAAATTTGACAAATTGAGCTTTATATAAGCAAATTTAATTGTACACGCTTTTACGATAATAATAAGTAAAGTGATTTTATCAATGCAATTCAGCAACTCGATTGGCGTACACACTGTGGATGGAGCTTCTCTGACGTAATCTGGAACAGATTAAATTAAACACTTTAATCTTAGATCGACCGGTTGATTATTTCGTCAATCATTCCATACATGCTCAAACACGGACACAAAAAGAACGCTCGATTATTATTCCATTGCAGATCATAATTTATCAATCTGATCACTTAAATTTCGTACTCTCAAAATATACGTGCAAAACCGTTTGTACAATTCCTAGCAAATTACAGAGAAGGAACGTGTCAAACCTTATACGACAATAACCGTGAGAAAATTCTTTTTTATTCCTTTGCATTAAGGATTTTATTGTAACCTCAAAATGATCATTCAATATACTCATTCAATTTCTATTTCCTCAAGATATCCCAGTTTTCATATCAATCAAGGAAACGCAATAACCTTCAGCACTCCGTTTTAGTGAACTGACCGAATACATACATTCATTCAATAGTCAACCTCTCGCTTGAGACGCGTAATATCAATCGATCAATAGAAATGACAAGAGGAAGATCTTTGTTCACAAAGTAATAAATTTAGTGGTTAACCCTATGTATGGCAACGTATCCTATCAAAAGTAATCTCTGTACGATAAGAACCGCGTTTGAAGGTCACGTACGCGTAACGGAGATAATGTGGCAAAAGCACTCACCTGTCTTTGAATTAGACCACGTCTTTTTCTTCAGCTTGGCGTCTTGTCGAAGCACACGAGAGTTTGAGAAAACCCGATAGAGAAAATGGAGAATTTTGACGAGCAGCACGTCGTTTTTCCAAACGGCTGATATGCCAAACCACACGTAGGCAAACTCGTGGAAAAAAAAGAAGTCGCTTTACTCCGAGAGCATACCGGATAACCGTGTTCCTCGTGTGTCACCCTCGAGGAGAAAGCCAACTACAGAGAGACGAGTGAAACACTCAAGGCGTCTCTGAGTTGCTGCTGCTTCTTGCTCCGCGGGCTGTCGCCTCAGAGCGAAGAGTCAGGAACGCCGTTCTTCTCTTCCGTCAACTCAGCTTGGTTCTCCCACTCTTCCCGTCGTCTCCCGCCTCATGCTGTTGTCTGGAATGTCGTGATTGGTCCTCATGCCGTTGAGTGCATGTGAGTGTTATGTCTTATGGACGTTCTAGCGCATGCGCGCGAGGTTTTAATTCCCACGGGAAGGTTTGAACCGTGGAAAAGTGGTTTGTTTAGAAAATTCAGTTTTCTCGCCGAAACCACCCTCCACAGTAGTAATATCTTTATTTCTTTTTCAATAAAAAATATTCAAAGGTTAAATAAGCAAATAATTGCATTTGTAAAAATTTTATGTTAGAGCGAAGGTTTTCGTCTATTTGTAATAATAATATTCAAGTAAAGATTAAATAATCAAATAATAATCATATTATTGTCTGAATATAAAGTTACTTTCCTTTTTTCAGGTGTACCAATAAAGCTGTTTGAAATGCTGTTTTTACTGCTTGCAAGAACGTTTAAATGGGTTAGCCAATCGGCATGATGGATTGAGTAAGGTTGAATTTACTGCGAGGGTACAAATATGATTTTTTTAAAGTTTTGTGGGTTGATAATATAACGGGGTTTTAGACCAGCGAATGCGGCGTCGATCCGCCGTTATAAAAATTGATAAGTAAGCGAGAGGAGAATAAAGCAGCTCGTTGCGGGTCTCGTCGTGGGTTATGCGAAACCCGACCCGGTGGCGCAGATTTGCCGCTGACGAAGGCCTCCTGGCCTCGAGACCCGCGGAGAGCGTCGTGTAGCTCAATGCAATTACTGAAAATCGCGAAAATATAACGAGCGTGGTCGCAGTGAGGAATCGCAGAGGAAAAGGTAGAGAGTTACGTGTAACACAAGGAAAAGTCGCGGTTCAAAAATAGTGGGATTTAATAATCAAAAAAAATCCAAATACAAAGGCAGCGTAAGCGAGAGAGAGAATGCGTGACAGAGAGATAGTGAGATCAGTTGTCGAACCGGTACTTACAGATGACTTGAGTGCGCAGGTGGAAAAGCACGCAAATGACCGGTACGACCCTCGTGGTCAGCGCTCGCTCGCAAAGATCTACGGCCCGCGGAATCGCAAGTGCAGGCAGCCTTGGAATGCGGGTGGCAAAGATGCCGACACGCACGTACACGCACAAGTGCACAGTCACAGAGTTAGATGTTGTTAGGAAAATCCACAGTTTGTACATTGCACTTCACACGCGTAATTACACGGGGCGGAGACCGCGCTTGAAGTCAAAAACACAGTCGAAAGACAAAGAACGGAGAAAAGGCAAGATTTGAGTCTCGGGAGCACGTCTGCTCGACTCGAACGCAACGCCCTAATTACTCGCGTAACGCGGAAGGGCCTGATCCCTCTCTCCTCTCTCTCTTGGCGCGTGTCGCCGATCAGCCGAACCTAAGCATGTATAGTCGCGGCTCTCTGTCTCGCTATAGTTTCTCTCTAGCGTCTCTCTCGCACTTACCTCGTGGCTGCTATGAAATACAAGTATACACATAAATGAATAAGCAATTATAAATGTATGTATATAAGTAATATATGTATAGTAAGTAGGTGAGAGAAAAATGATGTGACGAGGAGGATTTCTACTCATTATATTTCCCTCCCCTAGACGGTACTTACACAAGTGTACCAGCTCGAGAACTCAATCTCTCTCTCAGCAAAACAAGAAACGTAATATATGTATCAAAAATGTGCTTTATTTAAAGCAATAAAAAAAATAGTTCTTAGAAAAATAAATAATAATGAGGTAGTTTCATGTTATCTTAATTCTACGCAGTCTCTCTCACTTATATTAATAGGAACTTTTTTTTCTAAAAGAAGCGCACTCGCATTGGAAGGTATCTATAAAAAAAAGAACTTTTAGTCTAATAAAAAAATAAACTAGAAAAAAAAAACAGAGGCGTCAATACCTATAATCGAGTATTTAAGGAGAAAAGAAACATTATTTTGTTTTTCCACAACAATGAGTTCCGCGCGACAATCGCAAAAAAGGGAAAACAAGAGCAGTCCGAGGAAGCGCGAACGCGGATTCGTCGGTTTTTTTTTCTTCTTTCTTGGCTCTTGCGATGTCGCCGTGGAGAGATCTATTCGTCTTCAGTGTCTTCATCTTCACGCCTTTGCTTGCGCTCCAGCTGTCCGCGATGTTCATCTAGCACCGATTTAGAGTAGGCGTATTGCGCCAGCCAGTTGTTCCTTCATTGCCCGTGATTGTAGAAATTGGGGCAATCTGCGGTTCTTAGCACTCCAGTTAAATTGCAGACGTTGTTGTAGAACCTGACCCCGATTTTGTCTGGCCGGGGTCCATCCCACTTACCGCAAGGAGCAGTGGCATTTTTTCCTTGCTGGGCAAAATATCCTGGAATGCGATGACGCGAGATAGCTGAGCGCGACCGGTCGCGACTTCGGCTTGGGCGATCGGCAGCTATGGAGCAAGGCATCTTTGTGTTGTTATCTTGGAGAGCTGCGAGTAGGTCCTTGATAGAATGCAATGCTTGTCTGGTCTTGAGCTTCTGTTGTTTCAGCTCCAATTAAATTCGGTCCAGCTCCTTCTTCTTTGCCGTCTCTTCACGGTGTAGTTGTTGGCGCAGCTCCTCCGCTTTTCTGCGTTCCTCGCATTGCTGCCTCCACGCCGGAATCTGATGTTTTAAATATTGTTTCAGCTCTCGCTCCTCCTCCATTTGACGGAGGTGCTCGCCTCCCACGATCAAGGCTCGCCCCCCGTACTGTTGCACAAAGGTCTGGATTTCAGCAAAGGCTTGGCCTTCAGCCTTACTTGCTGCAACCCGGTCGTTGTGACATTCGATAGCCTATACTCTGAGGCGGTGCCACTCATCCCAGATGTTGATGGGAACGCCGCGGCAGAGCACCGGTGAAGAAGTCCCAGCGTTAGTCGCATCTCTTTGGTGAGTTGGCTGATACTGTGCAAACTCCGAGCGAAGGACGTTGTTCGTCCTTGTGATGGCTCTCTGCTGACGAAGGCGTGCTCGTGTAGCTTCGTCAGTGGTTCCGTCGTCGGACGTGTCTGACGACGTCTCCCTTGCGTGCAGAAACCCTTGTTCTTTTGCGTACTCTTCTCGAGCACGCTGGAGGGCCGACTCGCGGGAAGCACGATCGTCCGCCTGTTTCTGTTGGCGGAAAGCCCTTACGGCTTTTTCGTCGTCGCTTTCCGACTCGATGTCTGTGACATCCGGGGATGTTCCCTCGGATGGTTCGTAGGCCTTGAGCGGGCCGTTGAGTCGAGCCGCCTCCTCTTCCATGGTTTCGTCGGGCGAAATAGGATCTGCAGTATTGGCGGCTCCTGCTGGTGATGAGCTTGCTGGCTCGTTGAGCAGCTGCAAGCCGCAGCTGTCATTTCTTTCGGGTTTTACGCCCATGAGGGCCAGCAGTTGACCTGCCAACTCGCTGCAGATGACGGGTTGGGCTGGCGACCTGAGGGGCAGCTCATCCAACTTAGTCAACCACCGTGCAGTCATTGCTTCAGTTCTTCAGTGAAATCCATTTTCCTATAAAGAGTTCATAGCGGTTTTTAGAGAAAAAAATTCAATTTTCAACTCGTTAAGCCAGGAAGAATAAGCGTAAACCGTAGCAAAGCAGTTAGGCAAGTAGCAAAAAAAACTAGTATAAGCAGAGCGAAAGAAAAGAGAGTGAACCAAAGGAAAGGAAAAAAAAGAATAGCGAAAAGTCTATTATCTTTCTTTTCTCTGCTTTGGAAAACGAGTTGGAAAAATTCGGAATTATTTGGGTTGCGTGTCTCACGGGCGCAAGCGCCGGGGTGAAACAGCAACAGAAGGCTGAGTTGTCTTTTTCGAGCCTTTCGGGCGGCCTCACTTTTTCGGAGCGACTGCCGGCGGTGGAGAAACCACGTTTTGAACCGCGGATTTTTCTAACTCCACGGGGGCCGGCGCTGGCTGCGCGGCCGCCGCGCGCTCGTCGCTCACTTGCGGACAAGCAAGCGTCGAGTTTTGATCAAGTGACTTTTCAGAATTACTTAAGATTTCCATTTGATTTTCACTCTCATCATCGTCGTCGGGAAATTGTTTATCGTCGTAGCAAGGTTTTAGGTCGACTACGGCGAGTTTCCAATATCAGCTCCGTCTTCGGTTGGGAGATGATACGAATTTATGCCTATACGATTCTTGACAATAAAGGGGCCGATATACTTTGGACTTAAGCTCGCTGCGATAGCTCGAGCCGCCGAGGAAAGTTGTCGATTTTTATCGCCGATATTATAGCAAACATCGCGATGACGCTCGTTATAATATATCTCTTGCCTATCTTGCGCGGCTTTCGAATTTTCAAGGGCTTTGGCCCGAAAGCCATCAAGCTTATTCATACGCGCACACCACTAACCAAGTGCAGCAGCCTCGAGTCGTTCTTCGGCTGCGCGCTCTTCCTCTCGTCGTTGTGTGTGCGGCGGCTCTGAGTTACGTCCATAATTAAGAAAAGCAGGGCTAGAACGGGTAGCCTCGTGTACTGCTGTATTATAAGCGAAAGCGAACTCAGCGCCGTGCAAATCCCAAGTAGAGTGTTTTTCCTCGATAAACGCTTTAATCATCGTTTTAACCGATCTATTGACTCTCGGTCGGATTACTCTTAGGAGAATAAGGGGCGCACGTCGCGTGAATTACGCCGTAGGATTCGAGGAATTCTTCGACTAATTTGTTTTTGAATTCCGTGCCATTATCAGAGAGAAATTTGTCCGGAATCCCAAATCGCTGAAATACACGCTCTTTGAGTTCTGTCTTAATAGTTTTCGCATTCGCTTTACGGATAGGTATGCATCCGATCCATCGCGTGAAAAGATCGAGATAAATCAGCAAGTACTCGTGCCCTTGTGCGGAGCGAGGGTATGGTCCCATGATGTCGCCGGAAACGATTTCCCAGGGACGAGAGACTATACGCTTACCCATCAGTCCTGCAGAAGCAACTTGCTCCACTTTTAGCTGTTGACAAACCATGCAATTGCGCACGTAGTGAGCAACGTCTTTATATATGCACGGCCAATAATATCGCAGAGCGGCGCGGTGGTGCATTTTGTAGCGGCCTTGGTGTCCGGCTGTCGTTTCGTCGTGGCATTCGGACAATACTTTCTCGCGCTGTTCACGTGGCACGACGAGTTTCCACGCATCCTCGTCTGTGCCGAACAAGTCGTCGATTATTGGATCAGGCCTGTACGTATA
>JAWWMK010017353.1:0-19922 GCA_035047105.1 Galeopsomyia nigrocyanea | reverse complement strand
TTAAATGCGTTTGGAGATGCATGATTTCTTAATGAGTGTGGCTTGAAATATTGTTCCTTAAAACAATATTTCGATTTTTTAGCCTAAAAAAAATAGATTTTGAATTTTCTTACGTTTTTTGCGGACGCGCTTGAGAGCCAGATGAGACTCTTCGCCCTGGCCTCGAGCTGCGATTCCTTCTCGCGGTAGCTTCCGTTTGCATCTTTACCGATGTAGCTTTGCGAAGATCCGACGTCTCCGGCGCCGGGATGATAGGTGGCCCCAGGAATGAAAGAAAAACCACATATTTATATTAGTATCGTATTTTATTTGTAAACCCGATTTTTAATGACTGCGACTAATGGAGATTTTAGTTAAAAAAAGGAACATGCTTGAGCGGAAAAAAGGAAGGGGAATTTCTGAAAGCAGAATTTTTCCGTCGCAGGCAGAAGGATCTTTCCCAGGAATTCCAAAGGAGTAGATGATTGAAATACACGTAGTGTATAGATTTTCAGCAAAATCATACCTGCTTGTATAGATCATTGCACCTTTGATGTTATAGGATTAAGCGGGCTCATCAAGGCCGTTTGTAGACGCCTATTTGACATTGATGGAATGTTTGTACAAAGGACGAATATGGTAGCTCGCAGTGTATAAGCTGCTACTTTGGTTTTGAATTCGAAAGTCATAGAGAGAGAGTATATATACAGCACATGAATAGGTCCGGCAGCTATTTTAATCCATCCTTGAAACTGAAATAGCTACTGTTGTTGCTCACTATGATATATTCCAATTTGCAATGGAAATGAATTAATAGTTCGAGCAAACACAATGAATATTTTATCTGATAAATAAAAACTTTAATTAATAAAAATGCTTATTATATGCATAATCTTTTTGAAAAGGAAATTGAAATTAGCACTTCTGATAATTTTAAGGATTTTTACTTTTCAATTCATTTTGTAATTGATGAATCGATATTTTGTATTCATTAGAAGAGAACCCTTTGAGATACCCTCAGAGCGATGGTGCGAATTATCGCTCAAAGGAATTAAAGCAATTTAATTTTCTTTCTACCTTATTGGACTTGTTTAAAAGTTAATAAATCAATTAACCTTTAATGGTACGGTATACAAACTGAAACATTGGATTAGTACCAATTTGTAAAATCTGTCATTATCTAATAAACGAGTAACTAAAAAACTAATGAATTTAAAATTAATAAAAAGTAATGCAACGTAAAAAATGTAAAATGTAAAAGTAATGCATTAATAAAAAGTAATGCATAAAAGTAGTGCATCAACGTTGCATTGACCAGATCATAATTTATGTTTCAACTTTTAAGTTTGCACCTCTCTTATAGCTGAAAATAATTTTATGAAAAACCGTTTGATAATTTCTGTTCGCATTCATTAAAATTTAATTTCCGAATAGTTTTTATTTAATTTTCCAGATACATTGTATTTATATATTTCGCAAGTAACAAATCAATTAACAAACTGAAATTTTTATTAGATTAGGATACGTTATTGAAATTTGAAAAATGATTTACCTTTCAAAACAATTATGCTAATTATATGAATCAAGTAGCAATTAGCGTGGGACCTTTCATGAAGTAAACAATAAGACATTTCCGTATCAAATGGTCAGATCCCATGCTGAGCAGGCTGAAAAAAATATCCTGCCCGAGAATGCACGAAAAAAAAAACCATAATCCGAATATGATCTAGAGAAACCCGTATACTTAAAGACTTTCTCAGCGCAAGTGACCTTAACTCGATGCTTTCGTAATTGAAAGAAGTTGACGTTCGGCAGACGTTTTGCCTTGTGCCGAATATGTAGTACCCGATCTCGGATAGTATAAAAGAGCCAAGCAGCAACGACTCGACACAGCATTCAGTTTTTTCCAGTCGAAGAGATCAAAGCTAATAAATCAGTCAAGATGTTCAAATTCGTGATCCTCATTGCCTCGTGCTTGGCTGCCGCCAACGCCGGACACCTTGGTCTTCCCCTGGCGTACAGCAGTTACGCCGCTGCACCAGCTGCGGTCACCTACTCGAGCCCAGCTATCTACAAGACTGCTGTCCCAGCTGTGGCCTACGCTTCCGCTCCAGTCGCCTACTCCAGCTCAACCGTTGTCAAGTCTGCCCCGGCATTGACCTATGCTGCTGCTGCTCCAGTCGCTTATGCTGCTCCAGTTGCCTACGCTGGCCCGGCTTACGTCAAAACTGCCGCCCCTGTGGCTTACTCCGCATACTCTGCTCACCCAGCTCCTCTGGCTTACAGCGCACCTGCCTGGTAAGGACTTCTCGTGGGGCCCTTCATCAACCCATCGATGTTGGATGAAGTTGTGAAGCAATAGTTCAATTTTACCCTCAAGCATTATTAAGTAACATTATTGTTACCTTTGCAATAGAAATGATTCTGATTTGAAAATACAATAAATTGATTTTTACTCGTAATAATAATCAAGCATTTTCATTATTGAAATGTCTACACCTTTTTGCCTCTGTCCTTATGTTCTCGTTATAATATTATATTCAAAGGGATTTTCAGCAATGATATACCATTTACCTTTTTAACAATTATACTGGACAATACAATTACTTTTTTTATTAATAAATTGTACAACGAAAACTTCTTCAACGCAAAAAAAAAACAAATTTATTAAAACTAATGTAGCCATAATTCACTGTATCGACAGTATTGCCAAAATAAATTTTATTAATGTGTGATTCAAGCATCTCTATTATTTATGTGATCAATTAAGGGGTGTATTAATTTTTACTGTTATATATTCAATCGGATAAAACATTGTTCTTTTGAAATACTAACAAACAAATTGTAAACACCAGACTTTGAAATCAATATTAAAACGCTGCCAACTGCATTGGCGGAGTGCTTCCTTGAAGAGCGAAATGAACGATGATTTTACTTTGTTGTGATGATATTACTATTTTAAATGATTTTATAAGAATCATTAAGATTTTTATGATTGAAAAGCTTTTAGTATATACATCCATACTGATCGATAAAACGTATCGCACGAAATCGCGATATTACCATTGAAAATACCATTTAGAAAAATAGCTCTAAAAACATTCCTACTCGATGGATCTTTATGAAAGTTCCTTTCCCTCTCCTTTGACCGTTCTCGCAATAGTTTAAAAAAAAATCGTCAAGATTTCTCGCACAGGATCGCCACAGCGAAGGGCCCATTTTTCGAGTGAAATACTAGAAATGATTGAAAAACGAAGCTTACGAAACAAGGGCTATAACAAACTTTCTACTCGATCGATCTGTCAAATTTTTGTTTCCCTCTTCTACTTCTGCTTATAAGGAAGATTGATAAAAAAATTGAAGTCGTTTACTCGTTTTTAACATCCATAATCTATTTCTTGCAAAAAGAGTCATTGTCAGTAGAATATTATTCTCAAGATCTTCGCATAGTTTCATATTCTAGCATGAATTGGGTTCCGAAAATTTGATATTTTTGAAAGCGCACCCTTGCGGTAGTCTTCAATTTTCTGATTACGGTACAATTGCGTTGATAATTTATCAATAAATACAAAAAACGAAAATTTATTCAGCTCTATTATGAGTTTTGACGTGCAATTTATTTTATAATTGTGTTTTTTTATTATCAAGTTAATTTTCAATGAATTAATTTAATACGCATATTAATATTTTATTTTACATAAAAGTTTTTTACGGGACCAATTTCGCAAGGAGAAAATTGGCTCGCATGAAATAATTAAGTGCTTGAAAGTAAAATTGATTGAAATCAAAGTCGAATAACGTACTATCTTCGAGGATGTAAATAAAAAACATTCCGGATCAAAAGCAAAAAGTTCCGGATCGAACTCGCGAATCATGCTAAGCAAGGCTAAAAAAAATAACACACGTCAATCATAACTGCACAAAAAAACTCGTAATCAGTATATTATGATCTGCGGGAACCCGAATATTTGGCAACTTTCTCAGTGCGAATAAGTAACCTTGACTTATGCTTTCATAGTTGAAGGAGGGAGCCTGTTAGCTGACGTTTCGCCTTGTAACGAATATGTAGTACCCGATTTCAACTAGTATAAAAGAGCCTGGCAGCAACGACTCGATACAGCATTCAGTCTTTTCAAGTCGAAGAGATCAAAGCTAGCAAATCAGTCAAGATGTTCAAATTCGTGATCCTCGTTACCTCGTGCTTGGCTGCCGCCAACGCCGGACACCTTGGTCTTCCCCTGGCGTACAGCAGTTACGCCGCTGCACCAGCTGCGGTCACCTACTCGAGCCCAGCTATCTACAAGACTGCTGTTCCAGCTGTGGCCTACGCTTCCGCTCCAGTCGCCTACTCCAGCTCAACCGTCGTCAAGTCTGCCCCGGCATTGACCTATGCTGCTGCTGCTCCAGTCGCTTATGCTGCTCCAGTTGCCTACGCTAGCCCGGCTTACGTCAAAACTGCCGCCCCCGTGGCTTACTCGGCATACTCTGCTCACCCAGCTCCTCTGGCTTACAGCGCACCTGCCTGGTAAGGACTTCTCGTCGGGCTCTTCATCAATCCATCGATGCTGGATGAATTTGTGAAGCAATAGTACAATTTTACTCTCAAGTAACATTATTGTTACCTCTGCAATAGAAATGATTCTGATTTAAAAATGCAATAAATTGATTTTTACTCGTAATAATAATCAAGTATTTTCTTTATTGAAATGTCTACACCTTTTTGCCTCTTTCCTTATGTTCTCGTTATAATATTATATTCCAAGGGATTGTCAGCAATGATACCATTTAACTTTTTAAGAATTATGCTGGAAAATACAATTAATTTTTTTTATTAATAAATTGTAGAACGAAAACTTCTTCAATGCAAAAAAAAGCAAATTTATTACAACTAATCCAATTAAGGCCATGGTCGGGTGTTCGGCGTTTACGACGTACTTATACAAAGGACGCACGTGCTTTCTATTTTCGAAAAAGATACCACTGCTCTCGTCCAAAAAAGGGAACTCGTAGAGATAGCCCGTGCAGAATATGAAAGTGTCAGCAGTTATCTTGGAACCATCTTGGAGAGCAAGCTCACTGCCGTTGACTGCTACGACACCTCGCACTTGAATCATGTTGTCGCGGAAATCTACCTCGTATCTGTTTCATTAATAGATGCATTTCAAATTGATACTTAAATTTATTCATCGTCATTGTTGATTCTGGCACTGCAATTTATGCTAACTTATCGTGTAAATGGTTTTGGCGTATGAAGTGAGTTCGAGACCGGTGTCTTTACCAGATGATGACGCACCCAAAATAGCCACTGTTTTATCGATAAACTCCTCTAGGTGTCTATAAGTATGGCTGTGTAATATCCGCCCGGGAAAACTATCCATTTCAGTAATGCTCGGAATATATGGATTGAAAAAATACCTTCAAAGAATATAATTTTTCCGTAATTAACATGCAAAACAAGCAATCTGCAATCAATACTGTTTTTTACAACATTATCTGGATCACATTTGTGTTTTATCCGTGATATGATTGCTTATTGACAAATGATTTGGAGAAAGAAAAAATTTTGATGATCTATATGTTATCTTAAATTAATAACATGAAAATAATTCATTCTATTATGGCTTCAGAACGTTTTAGTAATTGTATTCTTATTTGCATCGTATGAAAGAAATGAATCAGCGAATATGAATCAGCGAAATTAATACATACTATTAATTTGCCACAAGATATTTCACGTCTTGGATATCTTATTTTTCAATATTTTTTCAATAAATATAGCCCCATAATACTTTTTTTACAAAAAATAAATAAATAAAACTTCATATTACCAAACCATAATATTCTAGTTTTGCATCTGGTCTGCGCACAAATATGTAGCGGTGCGCCATTGTTGAGAAATTTCAAATATTACTCATCATAATCCACGTTGTTCGAGCGCATGTTAATATACAATTTCAGTACTTTTCCGTAAAATGAGGGAAGAAGTTCAAATCTACCCTCTCTAGCAAGGTCTTTAGAGTAATCCAATCCTGGGTCATACAATGTAGCTTCATTGTGTTTAGGTGATTCTGAAGATAATGACTTTGAATCTTCGAGCATCGCTTCGCAGCTTGGTAATTGTATTTTCTCTCTAAAGGCAGCCAGAAAATACTTAATCTGAAAGTCAATAACGTTACACTCAATTATATGCGTGCACTTGTGTGATCAATATTTTTGCTGAAATTTTACTTGGGTATGAAACAAAAATGTTACATATAAATGACGCAATCCAATGAAAGTCATAGACAAGTCCTTGACATTAATGAAATATTTGTATAGAGGACGCCCGCTATTATTTTCAATAAATATGTGGCCATTATTATCCAAGAAGGCAAACTAGTGTAGATAACCCGTGTAGTTAATGATTACATCAGCAGACATCGTCAATATCAGTGTTTTCGGTGAAAATGTATAGACCCCCAACGTCGAAGTTTTTGTCGAAAAAGATTATTTCAAAATTGTCTGGACAATCCCTTGATTATTTTGTAGCGGCTAATCCATCCATTCCCGCGCCGATGACAAATACTCATTTTTTGGCTTTTATAGCATACACGAATGTGATCACTAACGTTGATTCATAAACGTGACCATACCATAAACAATTACATTTTTTGAATAAAAGAAAACATACGCTTCACTCATTCTTCATCAAGTTTAGTACTGACTGAAAATTGTAAATATTTTGTATTAAATTGAATAGAAGGATTATTATGGAAATGTTTCAGAAACATTGATAACCTATTTTTCTGCGATGCCGAAAGAAATTCGTATAGTTTCAGAAACGTTGTATATAGAAACGTACAGTGCAGGTAAGTGAGATAAATTTATTCCAAATTTATGACGTAAATCTTATTAAAATTTTTCAAAGTAAAAGTAACATATAGCTATGGGGAAAAGAACTGATATAATCTCCAACACGCATGATCAAAGAGATAATGTGTGTGTGTGTCTAATTATCAGTAATTTGTTGGTACAAGCATTTCAAGTTTCTTCAAGATTGCGTAAACGTTAATTTGTGATTTTCCAGTGAAGCTGTTGTAATGAGTTTTTAAAAAAATATATGCACGTATTTTGGAGCATTTAGTATGTTTCATAGCTTCTTTTTTTTTATCAAATAAAATTAGATATGATTAGTTGAAAGTAATTGAAAAATTCTGGATAGATCTATATGTATACAGCCCCGTAAAATATTAGAATAAATCTAGGAAACTCGAAAACAAATACTATTTATTGACTTTAAATAAATTACCATCAATAGAAAAGTGTCTTCGTATTCGAAATAAAATAGTTTTCATGAAACAGTAATAAAAAAAACTGATCTTCAAATATTGAATAAAAATTCCTTTCGAAAAAAGAAAATCGATCCGAAAATTTTACAACCGTAGCCAGGAACCAGCACGAGATCGGAATACCATATATCCATCCCTAAAAAAAATTTTGTGACCCTATATAATCAACCACACCTTCGACCGAAAGAAGAAGAAAAAAAGAGTGAAATAAAAATTTTCCCTTATTTTCCGGGGGATCGCCTCGTAAAGCTTCGGGGGAGAAGGCGTAGGTTTTGCAATCGATCTTGCGTTTAGGAGGAGAGCGTCTAATGCCCTCGTAATCGGCTTACGGGGCAGCTATTTGATCGAAGCGCTCTTAGCTGTTTGCAGAGGACTCGCCGTGAGTCAATCTTTTTCCAACGCCAAATGGGTCGCGCCGATACGCTTCCTTTTTTTTTCCTTTTTCTTTTTTTTTTCTTTTTTTTTCTACTCGGCGATGACACTTGGGAGAGCAGTCCTTTTTTTTCGGGCTCGCTTTGACGGCCCGTCTCTGAATTGAGGACGAAAGGTCTACGTGCTCTTTGTGGGAATCGCAAGGATTTGCGAGCTGCTAAGTTGGGTAACATGGCTTTTTTTTTTGTATACACGCGAGGTCGGTGATTTATGACCGAAGACTGTAAACAGTTTCAAAAGTTTTTTTTCTACCGAGATTTTTTATTTTTAGTACAGTTTTATTTTCGCAATCGTACGTGATGAAGTGAAGAACCATTTTTTTCGTAGTCTATATTAGTCAGAAATAGATAGAATTTATGCAAATTTATTCTGTTTCGCGATCACCAGTATAACACGGATTGCCATTAGCAAGATTACGTCTTCACATAGCAGTAAAGTATTCCCAGTTGGACTATAAAAACACGAAGTTTCGAAACAAACACCTTGTCACATCGAGATAGTATCAACTCGGCGTGACATCTCCCACGTTTGCTGTTTGACCAGAAGTTACACAGTTGAGAATTTTTTCGAGATCACGAAGACAGATAATAGGATTAAACTCGTTAGCCCGGAATTGGTAAACTTTAGCCGGACGATTGACACTTTTAATTCTGTAGAGTTGGCGCGAGGATTAACACCGAACTGTTTCAAAGGTGTAACATTCGTACTGTAGTATTACTTTTAATTTTATCTCTGACAATTTGAAGTTAAAATTTTATTTTAAATCAATCCAGTCCTATAAAAATAAATGTCCATCATTAATCTCAGCAGAATCAAACTTTAGTTAAAATTCAGTTCGAGCGTGCGACGATAACAAGAATCAACTGCAATTACAGGATGGAAGATGAAAAAAAAAAGCCGCACTCGGAAAGAGAGTACGTGCGACCGTACCTTTTTATCCAATGAAAAAAAAAAAGAATGAGCAAGAAAGGCGATTCAGTGCAGATTGCAAAAAAGTTCCTTGATCACGTGGAGCAGATTAGACTAATCAATAGGCGTGCGCTGGTTAAGGTTCGCTCCATTTGCACCTCTATCGCGCGCGACGAAAAAAAAAAGAATATATAAAATGAATCCTAGCCGAAAAATTTTCGCGCGCGCGCGCGTATACGCGGTAAAAAAGCAGACGATTTGCATAAGGGACGATTCCTTTGCAAATGCGCCCCCAACGTAAAAAGAGAGAGAGCGAGCTGCTCACCCGATTATATAATACAGAAGTGTAGTCACGCAGTCGCCCAATTTTACGAGAAAGAGAAAAGAACATTTTTTTTTCACTACCCTCTCTCACAGGTAATTGGAAAGGGAGGTCGGATTAGCCCTTTGACAAAAAAAAGACATTTTCTCTTTTTCCCGTCGAATCAACTTTTTCTTTTTATCAGCGTCGTACATACGTATATTTTTTTTCTCCCATCCCCCTCGACACACAGTTACAAGGCAATGTGGCATAAGCGTTATAACGCGCAGTTAATCGGGCGATAAATTTTCAGCGCTTTAAAAGCCCAAAGCTATTTTGCGTGCAGCAACAGCAGCAGCAGCAGCCAACGCATTCCGAAATACGCGCGACATTGTTTTACCGTGTCACTTCTGCGAGCGAGCGTGCGGCGGCCGGCGGCGCGTTTATGCAAACAAGGATATATTTCAGCTTAATGGCCATTTTTCAAGCTGCGAAATACTTGTATACGGATTGCGTTTTGCAACGAGCGCGCTCTCTAGTCAAGCTTTACCGCGTACGCGTTATGTCGACGTAACTATCATATAACTAATTCAATTTTCGTTCTAGAAATCCGGAACGTTTACGTTTTACATACGCGCGAAAGCTTTTGCGTATGATATTACATACGAAAGCGGATTATTATCCCGAAACAATTTTCCGAGATGCTCTACTTTTTCCCTGCAATTCCCTATCTGCAGTAAATTTCCATGACGAAGCACTATAAAAAAAAAGTGAGTAACTACTGTCTAACCGATCACAGAGAGAGAGAGAGAGACAGGGAACTCGTTATTCCAAGGGACGCGTACATTCTGCTGCGATCGTGCGCTTCTGGCTAAAGAAATTATCGAGTTACATCGTGACCCATAATTTTTAATTAACTCAACGTTCCTATCATCAGTCAATGTTCGCTCTCAACGCTCGCAGCTGTTTTACGTACAATAATAACACGCATATCCGCTCCTCCGTGTGTTCCCACTTTTTTTTTCTTCTTTCTATACCTATCTGCCGCGAGTCAGACTGCTTGATTTTCACGCTAGATTATATCAACATTCGCGTTGCATTATTCTTATACGTATATAACATATATTGCAAGTATACGCCGTGTGCGTTAATATCCGTTTGCTCTCTCTCTCTCTCTCTGTACGCGACTAGTTTCTCAGAATCCAGTCTGCCCCGACGTATAGTGTAGTTTTAGGACGAACGGCTCTTTTTTTTTTATCTACTTGCACGCCGCTCGCTCGCTCGCGCCTCGAACCTAACGGTCGTCGTTTGGTTTTCACTCGCGATACATATATATATATCGCGCTTTGGACTTCGAAACCTTCCCAAAAGTAAGTATATACTTGCGGTTGAGAGAGCGGATGTACGTGAATTTTTTTCGGAAACGGCTTGAAATTTTTACTTTTGATAATAAACAAAGTTGTATAGTACAGGTCGAAAGTTTATGTCGTAAAGTGCCATCGCACTTTGAAACTTTCAGCAAGAAACAAATAAAAAAAAAACGTTTAAGACACTCAACCTTTTAATTAACCACGTCAAACTAAATCACATACACACGAGTATAATCAGGGGGATAATTGATGAAGTGCGCGTGCGAATATAATAAAAAGGGGGTAAGGGGTTGGCGCAAACATTCGCGTACACGAGACACCTCAAGAGAGAGAGTATTATATAGCAGAATAGCGAGGCAGTATGAGCGGTCGCGCGCTCGCGTTTTACCGGGAATTCATTAGCGATGAGCCGTTCGCTGCCTGGCTTAACAAGGCCGCTGAGCGTACAGCGGCATTCCGCGCTCTCTGCGCCTTGCTTCATGCCACTGCTGCTGCTGCTGTATGTTGGTTACGCGAGAGTCTGCAAAAATGCGCGTGTGCAAGTTGAAAATACCTTCCTTTGATCTCGATTCTTTTATATTGTATGGATTGCGTTGATCAAAAATATATTATATAAGCGAATACGCGCGTCGATGACAAATTGATTCAATATCTCGGGCGGCGATGATTTGTGACTCGGGCGTTCGCAAAGCGCGTTGATGAATTGCGCCGATGAGAGCGAGATTGCTATGTGTGGTTGCGGTGTCGCTGATAGTTAGGGATGCGTCGCGGTTTACGCGACGACGATTTTGGCTAAAATTTTGCAAATGTTAGATACGACATTTTAAAATAAACCTTAATAATTTTCACTTCCATTCGATCTTCCTTAAAAATCAGCGCAACGTACGTCCGCAACCATCCAAAATCATCATCGACGCGACGATACCGCGCGCGCATAATAAACAGAAAGCCAAATCGGCAATGTGGCAGATGCGTATAGTATACAATGCGCCATCAGGGTCTTCGATTATTCCTCTCAGCAGGTTGCTCGCTCTCGCGCAATCGTATCCTCATTACGCAAGCAAATGATCATCGCGCCGCGCAAAACGGAGATAAATCAAAGTTCGGTGTGTCACAACGACGACGACGACGACGTCGTTATTTGCCTGTGAAATTTATTACACGCGCGTGTACTTGCAATTCGTCATTATAATGTATGAAAATTCATATCGATCGACCAACGAATAAATTCAATCATCAACCTCTTTATACACCTCGAACGTTGTTTATATATATATATTTTTTTTTCGTCTTATCTTTCGTCGCGCACACACATACACGCGTATCCCGTAAAAGGACATCGATTATACGCGCGCTCTTCTCTCTCTCTCACCGGTGAAATAATTTCCAATAAATCCTTCAAAGCGCGCGCGCGCTTCGCGACATTCCTACGCGCGGCGAAAAATCTGCTCCTCCGTGTGTGTACGTGTATATATGTGTGTGTGTGTGGGTATATGCCGTAGGCGCGTGAGAAAACGAATGCGCACCGACGAGAGACGATGGACGGCTCGACGATTCATGGGCGTGCTATTGTTGTGGGAAGATGACGTATAAGGGAGTACGCTGTTTTGCTGCTCGCTATGGGCAATTGTACGCGTTTCTGTGTGTGTGTAAAGGCTTTTGCCGTTTGATTTGACAGCGATTTACGCGCGACGAATATCCTCTCGAGAAGAGAGCTTTTGATATATTATCGACAAAGTTTCGGCCCCTTTTGTTTTATTCGACCGACATACTTGCGTTTTTTTTTTCTTCTTCTTTTCGAGAGCAAAAGTATATACCTACTTGGCTTTACTCTCTTGTACATTAAAGGCAGAGTTAATCGACGAACCGAGTATATGTAGTGTATGTATCGTCGGGTAATCTTATCGAAAGTAGCTAATAACGATAATGCAGCGTATAGAGGTAATAAATCGCATTAGCTACAGGAACACAAGCGATAATCCGATTTTTTTTCTCAATACACACACAGACACAGACAGGATATCAGGTATAAGAATCGTCTTTAAAATGAGTGTATGCGGTATATATAAGATAGGTATGGCATGCAGTGCGTGCGCGCGAGCAAGCGAGCGAGCGAGCCGCTGCAGTATGTGTGCACGCATCGGTACGCGAGTGCATTTCCTCGGGTTGTGTCTGGCACACACACACATATATATATACGCAGAGACTGCGATAGAAAAAGAGGCGAGTCGTACGTAGTGCATTGTGAATGTATATGTGTGTGTGTGTCGTCTGGCAACGTCTGGCTTTGATTTCTTGCGCGTAAGAAGTCAGCGGCAGCAGCAGCAGCACACGTCTCGAGTTTTTCCCGCGTTTCCCGCGGACGAGCACTTGAGAGTACGTCGCACCTGCCAACTAACTAGTCGAACCTGATTAAACACACTGACCTCGCTTCCCTACCTCTCTTTCTTTCCGACCGACTATATAGTCACACAACACACAAAGAGCCGGTCCTTACTCCCTCCTTGTATACTACGCGATCAACAATAAAAAAAAAATCAGTAAGAAACCACGCACCGCGCAACTACTTGACTTTGAGAAGCTGCATAAGAGAGAAAGACTACGTTCCGAGCTATCTTTGCTTTGCCAATCGTTGGAAAAACACGCGAACAGATAGCAGCGAAAGGATTCGCCGCGGCACGAAAATTCTTTGTATTTCGCGTGCGTGCAGAGGAGTAGTTTTTTTTTTTCGTAACGAGAAGCTTTGTAGTTTCTTTTATAAGAGAGCGCGGCTTTTTTTTTTCTTGCTCGCTTGCGCCAAGGCGGGAAGTGCAAATTGGCTTTAATGACTGATCTCTTAGCCGAGGTTTGCTTGTTTTTTTTTGTCTCTCTTTGCTTCGCCTTCTGCTTTTCTTGAAAAGACGTCTGGAATTGTAATTAAATTTCTTGAAATAACGTTTTATACCGGCGAGTTGTAATCGCGACGTTTCTCTGCCCCTTTTCTTTGTTTCTTTCGTGAAAATGGAAATTGAAAAGGGAATATATTTCTTGCGCTTTAAATATTTCAATTTGGATCGGCTATTGAAGAATGAAAAAAAAATACAAACGATTTAAAGTTTAGTGACTCAAGTATGGATAAATGCCGAGAATATTGGTGGAGAAAATTATATGACGTCCAACGCAGAATACACGATTGTACGTTATTTTCGCGAGCGTATTTCCATAAAAACCCCATTAAAAAAAAAAGCTGCGAATGAAAAAAAGAGAAGAGCGCGTATGTACGATTGACACGCGATTAAAAAAAAGAGAGAGAGGGCACTGAACATTGTGTTTCTCTCTTTTAGTATTCACGCATGAAAGTACAACCCCCCACGTATACATAAATTCGGAAGGAAAAAAAAAGAGTGTAAGGGCCACGAGCGCATCGCTCGTCGTAAAAGGAAATTGATTCGCGCTGAATAAACCTTTCGGCTGGTTGTAAAA
Source organism: Galeopsomyia nigrocyanea (assembly GCA_035047105.1). Taxonomy (NCBI): domain Eukaryota; kingdom Metazoa; phylum Arthropoda; class Insecta; order Hymenoptera; family Eulophidae; genus Galeopsomyia; species Galeopsomyia nigrocyanea. The sequence continues at coordinate 6,141 of JAWWMK010017353.1, read as the reverse complement.
GAAAGGAGGACGAGGAGAAAGAAAAATTGTATAGCTATACGAAAAAAAATAATTTTTTTTTTTCACTGTCGTATCTTCTCGTTTTGAACGAGGATCAGCGTCTACATTTATATATACGAAAGATTGAAGTATCCTGCAGATAGATGGCTCTAGTGGTAATAGATATATAGTCCGTCTGGACTCCGGCGGTGAATCAAGGTCGCGAGGTGACGTAAGTTTAAAGCAAACACACGCGCGTACACATACGCGTGTGGTTCGATATATATATCGAAGAAGAAAAAGGGTCGACGAACCTCCCTATATACCTGTATACGCGACTGCACTTTTCGCTCTCCTCTCTCTCTCTCTCTCTCTCTCTCTCTCTCTCTCTCTCTCTCTTTGGCATCCGATCGTAGCATAGCTCTTAGTTTTATTGGGCGACGGGCGTGTATCGGAATTGTGCTGAGCTGCTGCTGCTGCGCTTTTGAAAAAAAAAAAAGTATAACGCCTGAAGCGCGCGCGCGAAGTTGTGAAGGGAATTTTCAAATGCGTGCGCTTCTGCCACTGACGTTGAGTGTCGTATGGTATTTTTGCATTTTTTTCTCCCTTTTTTTGTTAGAGAGAAATAGTCTCGTGGTATATTAGAGCATTCCGTGTGGCTCTTTTTTTTAATTGTAAATGGCCAATTGTTTCGAATTTGCAAATCGATCGCGGTGTATTTTATATGTATACGGATTGGTAATACGCAGGATGCAAATTATTTTGTTGTTAACACGGTAATCGGATTTAAATGGGATATTTAAATTGATTAACAAAGGTATGGTTTCATTGAATGAAGTGCGCCTGGAATGAAATATTTAATTCTGTGAATTTACTCGATGTATTGCATTCCGCAATATTAATATCCGCTTTTATGTTATTATTAAATTAAATCATAAAATACAATGTTATTCATTCGATATAATATTTAATTGTGGAATTGATTAAACTTGTGCACCCAAAAGTGAAATCCAATTGAGAATGCGTAATTTAAAAATCACGAAAAAACTATGGTTTGATTACTCTGTACTTTGGTAATATTACCTTATTATTCTACTGTTTTGCTCAAAATATGCTTATGCGCTATTATAAATGACTATTAATATTAATGACAATATCCCAATTCAAAATAAGAATTTTCACATCTCTGTAAGACTCTGACTTTCATAGCTTTACTAAGCTGCTACCATTAGTTAAAGATTTAAATTAAAATTATGGAAAGTAGGAAAAAAATGCGGTACAGTCAAATCAAAATTTTACAGAAGCTTCATGATCCTAAAAACGTATTTTTAAAATGTTTGCATTTTTTCATTACGTTATATTCACGATTGAATTGAATATGTTGTTATTGAAGCATGAATTTCGTAATATTCCTCAAAATGAACGTTCGAACTGCTTTTATTAAATTTAGCACATTTACGCTATCGAAATTTATTCGCACGAGTGATTTTTAATTTATTTCAATTTTAAATCACTTGCCGTGATTGTCACTACAAAACAAAATCGAAAAAAAATGCAATGCAACTAGACAAAAAAAAACACTAAAAATATGCAAAAATGCCCCGTTGGATAGTTGAAAAACCAGAGCATCGCTGAAGCGTAGCTTATTATTATTCCTACTACGAGTATACCCTCGACATTTTTTTTTTCGAAAAATTCCTCGACCAAATTCCAGCGTCCACTCAACTCCCGCGTACAGTCTCAAGTATACTCGGGCATTGTCCTCGTTTGACTAGTTGTCGCTATTTAAGACAGCGCGTGTTTCTTCTTCTTTTTTTTTCTTCTAAATTATTCGTAAAGCTTGTTCTCTTAACTGACTAAAAGCCACTTTTCACGCACGAAGGGTGTCAGCGGCGCGCTCCAATCTCACCTCGCTCCAATTTCATAGCTCAACCCTCCGACGACGACGACGACGTCTCTCTTTCGTCGCCTGACCCGAAAAGCCCACCTTAACGCGTCTTCTCTCGCTTCGGGGACTTGGCTTATATATACCTATATATCTTATATCGTCATCCCACCGTAGACACCGACTATAATAAAGTCAGTATCGATCCGATGCCCCGCGGCGACGGATAACGTCGGCAGCTATGGAATTGCCTTGGTAACCGATTTCACTTAATTTTTAATAAAGCTTTTCAGTGTCTTCCGGGGGCAGATTAACGTGATTTTACATTAATCGAGTTTATTATTCAATTACACCGGAAACTAAGCTTTTTAAAAACTTCCAAATTCCTTCACAGAATACCGAGAAACTTAATTTTCAAACAATATAATTTTTTTTCTTCATACTCTTCAATCGTTTAACGACGAGACTTCAGATTTCCAAAGTACATCTTACAAAATTGACGCGATGAAGTAATCACACGTATTCACGCGCATGCCACGCATAAATTATTTTTCACTTTCCACGACGTCGACGACATGTCAGTAGGTGCTTGGTACTCTTTTTTTTTCTTTTCCCTTTGAACCGACGGAAGTTAATTCAACGCGCGCGCGTTTGCTTTTACATTTTTTTTCCAACTTTTTCCCTTTTTGCAAACTTCAACTTCGAGCGACCACTTGCCAAGCATTCAGTTTATCAAAAGAGTAACCGCGAGAGCTGTCGCAAACATACACGTGAAACGTTAAAACGAAAAGAAAAAAAAGTGCCGAATGATATATCGAAACAGTTCTGTTTACTTTGGAAATATAAATCGAAAAGTACATTGGATATTAAATGCATAGAAAATTCGTACGACCGAATACTTTACAGATCACCGATAAAATTTCGCTGACATAATGACGTTCAGTTGACGTATCAAAATGCATTCGCATCACAGCTTTTCTCACGTGTGATTTCCATTTCCGTAGTAGACGAAGAAGAAGTATAAAAAAAAAGAAGCGTTCATTCCAGCCGAACGATACATCAGCAAAGTCGAGATAGATCGTCGAGACAAGCGGTGCAGTAGAGGGAGAGAAAAATCCTCGCGAGTGTGTGTGTCGCGAGAGCACTTTGTACTCGAGAGACCTCTGGCGTGGCATCAGACTCACTCTCTCGCTTTAAAAAAAAAAAAAGAAGAAGGCATTCCGATACAATGCGCCGATTTGCCCTCATCCGTCTAGCTTCTCTCTTTCTCTCTCCATCGTTTGGCCAAAAAATCAAGTACATCTGCCATTGCAACCGGCGATATCGACCTTATATTTATCACGTATCTCGTTCTTCAGCGATTCAATTCGCTCCCCCGTGCGCTCGCGAGGTAGAAGAAGAAGCGTCACGTCAGCGCCTTTTCTTTTCTCTCTCAATTACGAGCTCTCTTCCGCTGAAGAAGGAGGGTTTCTTCTTTTTTTTTTCTTCTTTCTTCATGGTGGCATTAGCGCCGTTTACCTTAGCGACGACTTTATTTCCGGCGCGGAAATCCAAGTCCGAGTGAGAGAGTGAGAGAGAGAGAGAGAGAAAGAGGCAATTTATTGTTGGCGGAATAATAGATTTTTACGCTAAAAGAGCTCAAGGCTCCTTTCTCGCCTCTCCTGCGTTTCCTCTCTCTCTCTCCCTCGTTTTTCTCGCCTCTCTCTCCCTCTCGGACTTATTCCGCTGTGCAGTGCGCAGAGGCGTGATTCGCTCGGCGAACTTTGTTCTTTGGATTTGCCGCCGCCGCCACCGCACCGACGTTGCGGATCGAGAGACTATATACTCTTTTGCACTGCCGACGCCGCTGTGCCCTCGTTACTATTATGCTTATTAAGTATTTATCATTCACTCTTTATGGAATATTTTGCAAGTTTGATAAGCACGCTGACTCGAGAGTGCTTGGGGGATGTAGATATTTTCTCTCTTTTTATTTTGCCAAACAAAGTTATTTATGAAATGTAACAGTCGAAAACTCGCGGCTGACTGCTACTGCTGCTGCTTCTTCTCGGCGAAAGAGAAACTTTGCTTCGAAGTAAATTTTCCATTGTGCCGGTTGTTGTTGTTGCTTTTGTTTTTAAATTTGACTGTACCACATTTTGATATGCAAGTGTTGTATTCAATACTACTTAGGAAGTAAAAGTTTCGTTATTCTGCAATCAACTTTTAGAATTTTATTTTACAGTTGCGTTGGCTTGGAATATTGTCTTATCAAGATTTGTATCGAATAGACATATGTACGTAGAAAATAGAAAGAGAATGAAATAATAAACTTAATTGTTGCAGCTGTGCAAGTATAAATTGACTAGTTACAACACACCAGTGGCATGATTAATGTACGCACAGATGCACACACACACACACACACACGCCCATATGAATCCACTTTGAAACAAACAAAGTTTTGTTTATCACGTAGCGAGCAGTCCAAACAATGCACTTTAATATAATTAGGTAAAACGACTCTTCTCTCTCTCTCTCTCACTCTCGCTCACACGGCATACCGCATTTCATAACTTCTCGCGCGCGGGAGTGTAGCACATAAATTTTTAATTTGTCGTCGTCGTTGCTCCCTTTTATGTTTTTTTTATTTTGGCTCTCTCGTCGTCTGAAATTTCGCGCAATGGAAAACGACGCTCGGGTGATACAAAAAGACCGACAGAGGCAAAAAGAAAGAAAGAAAAAAAAAGAAGGTAAGCTTCACCCGAGAAAAAGGCCTAATGACAAGCGGAGCGAGAAAAGAAGAAAAAAAAAGAGAGAGAGAAGCTTTCGTCATCGTTAATTGGATGTTGTGCGAAGGCAGAGCAAAAGAAGAAAAAAAAACGTGCCAAGGTCGCAAGAGCGCGCGGCAAACGTCGGTCGGTATGCAACAAAAAAAAAAAGAAGGAATTCTCTCGTTTGTTTGTTTTTTTTTTCTCTCTCTCTTCACTTGCAACCCTCCTACGCGAGCTTTTTCGTCTTTACGCATTTTCTCACCGCACAATGCAAGCTCTGTGGAAGCTCTATGTGGAACAATGAAATTTATAAACAATGCCGCCCACTCTGACGTCCAATTATGCGCTCCTCGCCTACCACTTGCCCAGCGCAGAGAGAGAGAGAGAGAGAGAGAGAGAGAGAGAAAGAGAGAGAGAGAGAAAAAAAAAAGCTCTTCATTCATTAAATTTCCATTAGTTTTGTTTCCGTTTGTCGCTGTGGCTATTTATTTCGCGGCTCTATTCTTCTTTCGGCCTCGAGCTCTCTCTCTCTCTCTCATGGCGAATAATTTTTCTTCCCTCGACGTTCATGGGCTTCGCGACTAATTTTTTGTTTCGGCTAGTAAATTGTTCTCTACTTTTTATTCAAATTCATTATGCAGCGGTTTATTAATTGCAAGGTAGCTTGGAATATCAGCGTAACTGCGAAAGCTTAGTTACGGACTTTGATTCATTCATTTCCGTTGAAGAATTATCTCCATCTTCGGGGCTACAAAGTACTTCGTCTGACCTGTCACAGACCTGATCTACTGTATATATCATGAATGCGATTGTTAGCTGAATTTTTAGCAATTTAAAAATGTAAATTTTCGAATATTCAGTAGAATAAAGTTAGTTTAGTCCGACATGTTCGATATTTCCAATTTGAATTGATTGCCGTTATTTTAGAAAAACAAACACAAAAATATACGTATCAGAAGCAGCGTTATTGTTTTTCAGTAGAACGGTTGCTTCTAGTATAAAAATGCCAAACGTTTTCTCCCACTTTCCTATCATTCTTCGTACGCTTCACTCAACCAAAAAAAAAACAACAACAACAGATACTACGGTTTCTATTCAACTGCAGTTCGCCTCACTGAAAATCAATATTTATTTATCTTTAATCCGTTATCCTAAAAGCTTTTCCGAGAAATAGAAGTCAAACTTCGTCTATTATTCATCGATATAGAAATATTGCTACTTTCATCGACTTTTTTTTCCAGCGGAGTTACATTACTTTTCATTTGATAAACGCGCAAAACTGTCCGGAAAGAAACGTCCACGTCACTCTCGATTATTCCTTCAATCGTTTTATTCATTCTTCACTTTTTTTCTTCGCAAAGCAACAGACAAGCGAAAACCATAGTACATTATTATTACGAAAGTTCGGCTCGGAAGAAAAAAATGAAATTATGGATGAACTTTTTCCCTACAATAATATGGCACACAAATCCAATACAGAGAGAACTAGAAAAAAGAAGAAACTTTTTTTTTCGTATATATATA
>JAWWMK010017333.1:0-19936 GCA_035047105.1 Galeopsomyia nigrocyanea | reverse complement strand
GGGGGCAAAAGTGGCGCTTGTTTTATTATGTCTATATGTCTATATATATATATATATATATCACAGTATTTTAAAAATTATTGCTTTTATTCAATTTAATCGACTATTCTTATATTGAGATAAAAAAATATGGAATTGAGTTTGAATAAACACAATTTTAAATAATTTTGCATAAATACCTCTTTTACGCTGTGCCGAATTTTACACTGAGTACAAAAACGTGCAGCATAGCAAGGTCTTTGAGTTGGGATACGTTTGTGTCGTGATCCACAATTTGTACAACGTATTGTATTCGCTGCTTGCTCCATTTTTCTATGCAACTGAGAAATTAAGTCATTTAACTCACCCCATGCCGCCTCAACCTGCCTAGTTTGGTCAAAGGCTTGTCTTCGTCCCTGCAAGATAAACTCAATTAATTATAGTAAATTTCAAGTTACTACAAGAATAATTTTTAATTGGTATCAACTGTTCTTACTGGTTCTCCTATTATATCAAATGCACGAACCAAAATTTTGAAAGCCTCTTCTGCACCAGGTTGATTGTTTTTATCAGGATGAACTAAAAAAGCTTGTTTTTTATAATACTTTTTTATGTCATCATCAGAACAAGTCGGAGTTACTCCTAATATACTATATGGATCTTTTCCTTTACAAGCTAGCAATCTTTTCATAGCTTCTTCGCCAGTACTTGGCAAAGTTATATTAGTTTCTAGTCCTCCTATCCAATTTGTACTTTCATCTGTCTCATTGTTTGTTTTCAGTCTTTTCCAAAATACAAACTTACTATTACCAATCCAGTTATCGATCCATTTACCAAAAGTATTCAGAAAACGAATTTGCGAAATTTTGGATAATACATATAGCCATGAGTATTTTACATATATGGTAATATAACACCAGGAACATTTCCCACTGAAGATATAATAATTTTTTTCACCAATAATATGTTAACAATTGTTTTAAAAAATTATACGAAAATCTGTGATATACTTACAGTTGAACAACGAGGTTTGCACTCATACTAAAAACATCAGAGATCAAGTGTAAAAGCCAAAAAAATATTTTTAAACCTATTTTACTCCAACGATTGGAATATTTATGAACCGTTTTGTACACGCTTTTAAAAGTTGTATCTTTGTTTTCTTTTTTTCGATTTCTTTGATTTTTCTTTATTTGCTGTAATTTATCAGCTTGAAAGTGCTTGAAATTCTTTTCTTTGGCATTTCTTTTTTCATCTTTGACTTTATTGTTAGCTTGCTTATTTTTTTCTATTTTGTTTTCTGTAGGGACAGTTTGACTGAAGCTATTTATAGTATTTAGATTATTGTTTATTTGAATTGGACGTCTTTGTAAATTATTTATATTTTTTGTACTATTATTTTGAATATTGGAATTATTCAATGTTTCTCCTTTATCATTTCTCTTCAAAAATTTTGAATTTTTTTTCTTTTCAAAATTATTAGACATATTAAGGGTTAAATCTGGAGATTCGCTTGAAGAACTTATGTCATCTAATGAGACACAGCGTCTTGATAAATTAGGATTAAATTTTTCAAAGGATTTTTTTGGCAAATCATATTTTGGCGAACAATGTTCATCACTGCCAGATGAATTTTGATATTTCAAAACTACTGTCTTGCTTTTATTTTTCAAATTTTTACCTATAATTTTTTTCATTGAATTCTCTTGTACTGCTTTTGACGCAGTAATTGTCAGAAAAGAAGGAGTAGGACTGGACTTTGATAGTACATCTGAATAAGATGGTCTCAATGGTTTAACTTCTGCAACTGTTCTATGCTTTTTTTGTTGTGTCTCTACAAAGTTTTTTGGTAGTTCCTCAAATTGTTTAAAGTCTGATGTTGATTGTTGTACTGTAGTCATATTAGATGATCCACCAAAAGGCATGTATGTTCCAGATCTGTTTGGCACCCAGTTTCCAACAAGATTGTCTATCAACTGTTTTCCATTAGAATTTTGATTTAATGAAGGAACAGAAGAAAAAGGCACCTGTCAGAATACATTGAACTGGTTTACTAAAATGTCATTATTATTAAGCAATAATGTAATTTTAAATTTCATGTAAAATTACTGTTTATTTTTATGGTACTATTTTGTGAAATTTTTCTATTAAAGTTTGATATAGGCCAAATAGAATAATTGGAGTTTGAATATATTACATAGAATAGATTTTGAGTTTCTCGGGGGCCGATATGGAGCGTACGCTAAGCGTACGCCTTGAAACACAGTAAGACAATCCAGTATACTCAATTATTTTGATACGAAAAAAGTCAAAATGTTCATATTTCTTTTATCATTGATGAATTTCTCAGTTGAAAATATATATCTCAAAGACATTGTGATTGCTCAGGTAACTTCAACAAATACAATCCACTGATGGAAATTACGTGTCATTTCAGCTGAGATTTAGTTTTTCATGGTTACATGAATTTGTATACATATATCGTTGGCGAATAGAAGAATGAGGCATTTTATGAAATGCCAGTGTAGAACAGATTAATCCTTAGACGTTGATGGAATATTCTTCTATTTGCATAGGTGTTCTATAAAATAACAGGGGTTAGAAAAATGAATTTATAATTCCGACGCGATTATTCGCACCAAGATTCCCGTAATTACGTGACTAGTCACGTAATAACATGACTCCGAGAGTGTTTTTCTCAAAGTTTCTTAGAGTCACGTAATTTCCGGGGCCTATTTCGACAACGCTGCAGTCCCGTATTTTTTTTTGGAGTGAACGTATTTTACAGCGACGTATTTACGTACACAGTATTTTTTTTATTTTCAATAGCTCCAAAACTCGGTGAGTAATTACTGGCGCCAATTTGGAAAATCGAAAAATTGAGTTTTCGAGAAAAACGCGTTTAAAGTTTACGGTATACGATGCAGCATGTGGCACAACGTTTATAAAAATAACCATGCTGCGAATTTCACTTTGAAATTTTAATAGCATATTCTTGAAATGTTATACTATCGATTTATGCAATAAAAAAATCAGTTTTCCGATCGATCTATACGAGGATACCCCTTTCAGGGGATGACATACCTCTGTTTTACCGACTTTTTCTTTTGGGCATATTTTCTCCGAAAATAGGCAACGGAGGATGTTCATACTTCGGCTATTAGTTGATTATCAAAAAATAAAGCGAAGTACGGTCGACTCGTTGATGAAATGGACAAAAATTATATTTCTAAAAGAAAATCGGATCAATAATTTTTTCCGAAAGAAATAAACAGTCGCCATGCAGCGTTGCTATGGAAATAAACCACTTTGATGAACACACCGATGATAAATAATGCTCATGTGACAATCGGCTGATCGGCAAATAAAACCTATATCCGCACTTTATTGTATTTCATAAATAACAATGACATAAGTGCATCTAAATGATCCATTTAGATATCATTGTTATAAAATAAATACAATAAATCAAAAATTTGTAAGGAAAAATTTTCTCGATTACAGGCCAAATGGTTTCTATGTTTTCGTGACTATTTATAATAAAATCTTAGGAATGCATTATGCCGAATATAACTAATGGTTGGAGTTTTATATTTTCGTAGTTAAATGGGCGGTATTTGCATTGCTGCAAATCAAAGGTACATGCCCGATTCATTATGTACGGGGTAAACACCGGCCGATCAGCCGATTGTCACATGAGCATTATTTACCATCGGTGTGTTCATCAAAGTGGTTTATTTCCATAGCAACGCTGCATGGCGACTGTTTATTTCTTTCGGACAAAATTATTGATCCGATTTTCTTTTAGAAATATAATTTTTGTCCATTTCATCAATGAGTCGACCGTACTTCGCTTTATTTTTTGATAATCAACTAATAGCCGAAGTATGAACAACCTCCGTTGCATATTTTCGGAGAAAATATGCCCAAAAGAAAAAGTCGGTAAAACAGAGGTATGTCATTTCCTTAATTCTTTAATGGCTCCCTGGCAAACAGACAGCGACCGTATGAGGTCGCTCTCGGTCGCTCTCGGTCGCTCTCGGTCGCAGCCGGTCGCTCTCGGTCGCTCTCCAACAGTTTGTTTGGCGTAATTGGCTGCTTGGCTTGTAGAGCTGATTTGGAGAGTTGATTTGTCGTCCTTCCTTTTGATGTTGTTGTCACCCTAAGACGAGAAACGAGAGTCTGTAGTCGACTTGCCTGACCACCTTGTCAGTTGACTCAGGTCAGAGAGCGACAGCCGCGTCGGCGAAGCGCGCGGGCCTTTTAAGATCTCGGAGGGTAGCTTCCCTCTCCAGAGTCCCAAAATTCTCTTGGACATAAGTGGATTTTCTATTGGAGGAAAGCGCTTGAATTCTTGAAGATAGGTACGGCCTAAAGTGCTTTCCTATCATAGCTTTTCACTAGAGATGTCTCTTCGAGTACCAACGGGAGAGAGAAATACCAAGCTTTTTGTTTAAACTAATGTACACAAAACTACCTTATAACTAATTGTTTCAAACTATTCTTTATTCTACATATGAAAGTAGATGGATAGCAAAGTGAAGTCAGTTTATCCGTGATTTGATTGGCTGAGAGGTAGTCACGTGATAGTTAGTTGTGACAGTACATGCGCGCGAAGCGCACCCTGACCTCACTATGACTAATTAATTACAAAAATTATAAATGCAGCTAGAACTTTATGTTTATTTCAAAGTGATTTCTAAATGATAATCTTTTAACTTGAATCATTTTGCGTAAATTTCTAATAAAAGATTTGATAGATACAAACATGAATTTCAACTTGCATTTATAATAACTTATTTTATATTGTTTTTATGACTGAATATTTATTATTGTTCACTTCAAAAATTAAGTTGTGGTGTCATGATGAAACTTGCAAGCTTGCAACGTAAAACTTAGAATAACTATTATAATGAAATTGTTTACAATGGTAATTCTTTCCAGAAAACTAAATTTTTTATTGTTTAATAAGAATTGTCACGAAAAACTCAAATCTGAATATGCAATTTATTTTAATATATTAAAAATTTTCTTGTAAGAAAAATAGAGTTATTTTCATTACGTAAAAATCAATGCTTATTCCGATGGAAAGAGTTGTTGAAAGAAAAATACAAACAAAAGTTAGCATTTAGACATTTTCATTGTATGATGCATTATATGCATCCAGCTTTCTTTTACGTCATATTGTAAAATTAAATAAATAATTTTGTTAATATGACTAAAAAGCAATCTCTTGTTCAAACTAAATTTGCTTTGAATAATAATAAAAAATAAAGAGAATAAGTTTGAAAGTTAGATTTTGTACTGTGGTTCTTATCCAATCGATATTATTTCAATTCTGCATATGTTGATAAAGTATATAATTAAAGCTAAAAATGTGTGTGAGAGCTTTTAGTCATTCTTAAAATACGCAACATTTTTCAGGAATAAAAAAGCAAACCTTTTACTTTGAAAGTAAGTGTTCCTATTTTTTTTTATTATTACGCGTTACGAAAATTGTTAAACAAATATTAAAGATTCAAAATGGTAGCAAGTCAATAGAATAATAAAATAAATAATAATGAAATGGAAGAAATTACCTGAAAAGCATATTTGATCTCTACGTAAAATCAGCTAAAAAATGTCAAGATATTTGAACTAAAAACTATTTTATTCTATTCCCAGCTATAAATTGTGTTTTTATAAGTCTGTACTGGTTATTAAATGAATATAAAACTATTTAAAAAACTTGAAAAAACATATTTCAAGTTTTAGGGAAGAAAACATTGCCAGAGTTATGATAGGTCCGCAGTTGTCGAAGCCAGACTCGAACACTTGAATTCTTTTAAATGCATACCAGGAGCTTTCATGTGCAATAATTATGGATCTTAGGTTTTTAATGAAACAATATTTTGCGACGTAAAAACAAAATGTACCTCTACTAATTTTCCAGATATAGTGTCTGCGCTTACGGGTCTTCGGCATACTTGAATTATAAGTAAAGTTATTATTTTTATTAATCAATGAACATCTACTAAAGTATGTTACATACTCCTAAAAAACTATATGAATTTTAAAACTCGTACTAATATTAATAAGATTTTTGAAACGTTTAGATGATTTTTTAAGAGAACTTTGGATGCTTAAAACGTAAAACTTCATTGATAGTATTTTTAAATCGTAAATATTAACTGTCAAAATAACTGCACATTTATTTAATTTACCAATGGATAATCTATATCACATTTCAAACCGTGGGAATATTTAATGCATAGTGTATTTTAAAGAACCTTCAATTTCGTCAATACAAGTTTTCAATTGTCTATGCGTTAAACTGAACATACAAAAACGATAGAGATGAGCGCGCGAAGCGCGCTAGACATCACTCGTTTAAGATTAATATAAAACTATTTGTTAGTTTTTATGTTTAGTAGAGGATTTTGTAAGCATTCGAATACATTGAGTCAGTCATACCTAACGATATTGCTCTTACTGCTATACATTCGGCCGTGAACACTGAAGTTTTTTCGTTCAGGCTTCGATTAATCCAGTATGTTCTTTAAGATTTACGTACGGTAACCAGTTGAAAAAGTTAGTAGAAAGAATATTCTAGTATTGTTGAACGTTCATTGAATTAATATTACTGATAAATCAATGATACCAATGAATATTGAAAATAAAGTACATTTTTAGAAAAGAGAATATCATCAACGATGAGAAATTTGTGAGTGTTGTACACAGCAGTTACTGTCATCACGAAAAATTACGTTATTATGTGTTTTGAGTCTCAAGAGACTTATTAAGCACTTCTAGCAGCAAGCTCTTTATAAAAGTAGCAGCAAAGTTGTCAACTAAGTTCTCGTAATTATTTCTTCATTTCCTATCTAACTTCCAATTAGTGTTGCCTTAGTCAATCGGCTATTCTCATTTACTCAAATTACTTCTGCAAATATTTCGCAATGAAGTCTGATTTGCGTTAGATTTTGTTACAAATAAATAAAAAAAAATGATTAAAAAAAGAACATTAATGTGAAGGAATTTTGAGTGCTTACAAGTTTAGAAGTATTCTCTATTTTTATTTTATAACAAAAATAATATATAAGTTTACATATCTTACTAAGAAAATTCAAATAGAGCAATCCCACGCGAGTCAATGTCTCATCCGGAAAAATAACTCCAAGGAAGGAAATATTACGAAACGTAATAGGATCAAGATTAACATGAATACTAGTTTTGCCTAGGTTCTCCTTTCTAAAAATAAATGTAGATCTTAAAAAATGTTCTTAGAGCAATTTTTGTGACCATTTTATTTCATAAAGAATTAATAAATTATGTTTTTCAGCTGACTGGAAATTCTCAAAAATATTTTAACAGTCAAAAGCACGATTTGTAAGTCGTTATATACAAGTCATAAGTTCACAAGAATCGACCTTCTATACAAAAGAAACTACACTTTTACCGCATTGATAATTAATAATTAAAAATATGCAAGAAAGGCTCATCTTTTTGTCGAGGTAGATGGACCGAATAAGGGACTATACCCAATAGCACCACAGTTTTCAATTGTCCCCAAACGAAAAATCTGCTTAGCAGCAGCCACTTTGTGTTGATCAGATTAGCGAATTTCTCCTGGGCGAATATGTATCATTTAAGCTAGCTTAATATATCTAAACATAAAACTGCAATAAACATACCATTCAGTTTGTCGTTTTTTACTCTTTCAAAGGCGTTTATCAAAAATTTCTCAACATGGGACTATACTGAAAATGAATAATGAACCATGTTCTTAAGGAAATAATTTTCACTTTTTATTGGAGTTTCTTCTACTCGATACTTATTTCCTTATTAAGAAACGCAAGTTTCTAAAAATATTTTTCTGTGTTATTTATTTTTTAAAGAAGAAGAAAACTGGGAAAAATATTATCATATCGATATCATGGGTTGGAGTCATCATAAATAACAGTATTAATACTTTTTTAATAGTTTTAGTTCAATGTCGCGCCTTCAAGACTACTCGGAAAAAGCAGTTTCTTGTCCCGAAATCTATTGATATAATGTGACAGTTTTTGGATATATCCATACAATTTGCTGAAAAGGTCGACAGAGGTTGGTCGACGAAATGTCGAAAAGAAAACTTGCTCGTTTATTTTTCGAACCGAAAAATCTTGCCCTCGTCAGACCGATAAATTGTTTAATCGAATATTTTGACATTTATAACTATAAGTGTTATGAAACATCAACATCAACAAAAAATGTTTTATTTGATCGGACATACTATTTATTGAAGTGAGGATATTATTCTGATAAAACACTAATAAAATGAATGACTCAGAAGTTATTGAAGCATCTAAAAGTTAATTTCTTATTAGTCGTCAATAAAATTTAAATGCAGACTTTTGTAGATCGTTTGATGATTTTCAAGACTGCTTAAATTGTATTTCGAAATCAATCTTACTTTCAAAGCCCAAAAGTAAAGATAATCAATATAATAATGATTATTGAAATGCGAGTATGAACTAAAGCCATTCAATTTATCTGTATATCATGATATACTGAATAATTTGTCGTAAACGATTAAATGAATTAATAATTGAGTGAAAATGTTCATTCGGCAGGAATCGAATATTTTTGCTACTTTTATTATTAGTTATTGGTAACCATGGGAAAATTCAACCAAAAAAGCGAATATGCATACATGGCGCAGGAATGTCTGACCTGGTTTCAGTCAAACAATTATCTACGAATATGAGCAACGTCGAAACAATTGCGTTCGAAAAGGCTAGCGACATAGGTGGTCAGTGGAAATATACGGATAGCACTGATGTCGACGAACATGACTTGCCTGTACATAGTAGCATGTACAAAAATCTGAGTTATCGTTTCGTTTTATTTTGCTTATTATATGACGAAATCTTTAAAAAAAAATGCAGATTTTTGAAACCAGAAATGGCAACAAAATTTTAACGCTAGAGGTTTTGGAGTTTTTTCTTCTTCTTGCTTGAGGTATATAGTGCCGGAAAATGCTCGGATCTAACGCCTTTCTTCTGACTAAGGAAAAAAAAAGTAGTTTCTCTTGGTTAAATGGAAAAAAATGATAATTCCAGGATAACTCAGGAGCTACCTAAAAACATAATACAAATACCAGGTGTCGTAGCAGCCAACGGTAGCGATCTTATTCTCAGTAACAGTTCGAGGGTAAAGGCTGATGGTTTTATCACGTGTACTGGATATTTGTACGATTATCCATTCCTAGATGAAAGTAGTGACATTACCGCGACACAAGGCAAATACGTTCATCCGCTCTATAAACAATTCGTAAGCGTCAACAATCCAACAATGGCATTTGTTGGATTACCACAACCTAGCTCCCCTTTTATGATTGCTTATGTTCAAGTAAATGTGTTTAAGATGATTATTTTCGATTAGTATTTTGTCAGTTGTGAAAATTTTCTGTTCTACTATGACTGCATTTTTGTCTCGGGAGATAAGTATTAGCCAATAATGTTGCACTATTTCAAAATTTCGAGAATGTAATTTTAAGTTACCGTGATAGCAATGACCAACGCAAGGCTCATTAAAAACTTATTGATTTCAGGCAAATTATTTCGTATCCTAATTTCAAGGTAAAGCAAAATTACGAAGCCGTGAAGTAATGTTGAAAGATTCGCAGCTACCTACAGGAGCTCCCATATTCAAGGCACATTATATAGGTACTGAAGTGATTCGTTACTTCGATGATATCGCGAAATCCGCTGATATTGAACCTCTATCTAACCCAATGCAAAAAGCAACAGCGATTTACTTTGAAGAATTTGATAACAATTATCTGCACTTCAAGGAAATGATCTCATCATTCGAGATGACGGTACCGTTCAACTTCTCTGGCCTAACCACACGGTCAAGTTTGAGTATTGATTCTGAATTATTCGAAAATTTTGTTTTATTTTTTAAGTAAACGATTGAAAAATAAGAGACTTCTTTCATAAATATCACGTTAACAAAATCCAGCTAAAATTAGTAAAATAAAGTAAAACTCAAAAATTGAAATATGTAATATTTTTTTGATTGAAAAATAAGAGACTTCTTTCATAAATATCACGTTAATCCAGCTAAAATTAGTAAAATAAAGTAAAACTCAAAAATTGAAAAATGTAATATTTTTTAAAAATATTAACTTAATGTCTTCAAACTTTGATGCGTTTTATGTTGAATAATCAGAAACATGATTAGAAACTTTTATTATGATAGCTTGAACCGTTCAAACACAATCAAAATCGTGAAAAATGAGAAAATTTTTTTAAATTGAAAAAATGAAAAATTGCTGTAACTTTTGGAAATTTGAATGTTTTATCTTCAAAATCTGCCAACTTCTAAATTATATTCATTTTGCGGAATCCGAACATTTTCTACAAATATCATATTCGCGATCAGCGACCTTAAACACATAGAAAAATATGAGAATTGTGCAATCCAAAATTCTCACTATTACTTTCTGTCCGAGAAAGTAAATTATTCTTTATAAATTTATAAAATTCCCTCTAGGAGTTATTCAAAATATGGCATTTGTTTGCTCATATCTAATTCCAGTCTGGAGAGAATAATTTTCAAGTTTTTATTATTCATTCGACCTCTATTGTTTTTATACAATAAATATGAATAAAATTACTAGAATTCGCATAAACTTTTAGTAAAAGTATTTTAAATATGATCACTGATTACCTGGTGTCATTGACATAATGATTTGTTTCATGCTAATCATATTACGCGCACATCCTGGCGAAAAAACGAACGTTTTGAGTACAAGACGTATTCACACAAAATAAGCTTAATTTTTTATCTGAATTTATAACTCGTGCTACCATACTAGAAAGCGCGAAAATAATTTTACATTTTTTAATGAAACAAGAGATTGTTCGGTAATGACTCAAAGGTTTAACCAAGCAAAGAATCTTTGCTTTAGGTAAGGCAAACTTGAAGACTGGTAGTAAAAGAGGGACCAACAGATCGTCAAGGCCCACAGACGATCACTATCACAGGCAAAGCCAAAACCTGATCTTTAAAATTCACAAGCCTGATATGCCGGGTGACTACTTCTTGAGTAAATTAGTTTTCATGTTTCGTTTTAGATTTTCAATGATTTATATTTGTAAAAAGAAAAATTATTTCTCTTGAATTACAATGCATCAATCATATCTATAGCTTTATTTTACGCGACATTATAAAATTTATTTCAGTTCTATAATGATTATTTAATAACGAAACAATCTCTTTATTCTAACGTTATAAGCGCCAACATGATTCAATACATTTTATTGAAAACTGAATTCTCAATTAAGGTCACGTAAAATGAAGTGCCGTCACGTATATGCATAAAAATGATCTTTCAATAATGGCGAGCAATATGTGTCGTGACTGGAATAGCCGCATCGTATCGTAATTGTCTCCGTCACTTGTAACTTTCGTTTTGCTGGCACGTAAAGCTAATTAATGTTAATAGGCTTCTTCCCGAGCTTTAAATTGGCTTTTTAAGACAAAGGCTTTCATTAGTAGCTAGTTTTATGTCTATTTCTTTTTTTTTTTAAACTTTGAGCACGGCGAATAATTGAACAATGCAGGAACGTCCAGTGTTTTAAAAACCAAAGCACGGACTGAATGTGCTTGTACTTGAGTATTCGTAAAATCAGGTAGATATAGTTTTATCGCGCTGAGACATGTTAGTAAGACAGACAGGTAGTCTGCGATGGCTCATAAACGCAGATTGTATTGCTCATATACGTATACGTATACCTACAGCTACGATATAACTTTATGTATGTAGCTGTAAAGTTTATAAGAAGAATTCTCGCTCACGCATCACTCCGAGTGATGTCACTGCTATAAAGCTATAAAATCAGTGGTAATTAGAGAATTGACCTACAGATATTGAAAGTGGAATTAATTGGTCGACAAGGCGTACAGATAAGCTGCTAATGGGATTTCGATATACGAAGCTGCACGCAGAGGCGATAATTAAATGATTAAACGAACTTACTTGTAAGTGAAGTTCTATCATAATTGTATGAGCTCCTCTTCCGAAATGATCTCGACTGAAGTCGAGAGGACTACATGTGTTTGATCATGAGGAAGAGGAGCGTAATACAATTGGACGTAAAGGGAAACAATAGAATGTAGGTGAATACGTACCTGGTCGATTGAGGTAGTGCCTGGCGGGGCTCTGGTTAGCCGAGGAGTTTCTGCTGTGGTCGGACGAGTAGTCCGCGGCGTAGTCCGACTCCTTGGCCTGCGAGTCGAGCAGGTCTTTGGATTTTTTGCGCTCCTTGCTGCGACTGCGCTGCCAGCGCGACTTGAGGCAGGCGAAGAAGGTGTGGGTGCGCTGGGCGACGGAGATGTGACGGTGCGAGTGGCGCAGTCGATGCACCACGCCGCTGGCTAGGTGCTCCGGCTGCTGATGATGGCTATGGTGCTCCGGCGAACGACCCGCCGACGAGCTCTCGCCGCCGCTCCTCTCGCCCGCGCGCGCCAACCCGTTGTTTCGCAGCTCCGTCGCGCTGCGCGACAACTGCCGACTGCCATTCAGGTTCAGCCGGGAACGTTCCTCCGCGCTCGAGTCCTCTGCAACACCAATTAAAGTTCGCGATATTCACTCGACTTGCCTTTACTTTTGCCGATAACTCGATCAATCGAGCCTCCTTTCATTCAATTGAACACCTTATACGCCGGCCTGTATCGGCTTGCCCACACGCTCGCCTTGTTTCTTTTTTTTCCTACTTTTATGTTACTTGCTCTTTCACCCTTATACACGTATAGCAGAGTTTCCTTCGAGCTGTATATTTTCACCGGAGCGTATAACGCGCGTTCTTTCATAAATCAACCGAGATTTGTTTATGACTTTTTTCTGTCATGTCCATACACGTAATTGAATGAACAACGGTGTACTGCACATCAATATTGCTTAGCTCGATTTTTCAGATAGGTAATTTGGTACTATAAGGAACATGTAATTATTTTTTTCTCATTAGGAAGAAATTGCAACAACCCAGCGGCATATCGTAAAACGTAAAAGTACGAAAGAAAAAAAAAACTTTGACGAGCAAAATAAAAAGTTTTAAAATTAGTTTCGTTTATATACTGTTCTCGAGATGATTTTTTCAGTTTGATCTCTCGAGAACTTTTGATATTGATGGATAAAGTACACGCGAAACTTGTTACCGAGCTTTTTTCAACTTCGAGCTATTTTTTTTTCTTATTTATCGGCCGTGTAAATACCGACAATTCACTCTGAATTCTCAACTCATTCGAGTTTCGCAAGTTTTTACCGCTCGGCACGTACATAACCGACAGCATTATATAGCTGTAGTCTAGTTTTGCACGTACGGTACGTGTAACCTTATATTACAAATGTATATGGCTTCGCTTCTATTTCCATGCCATAACTTTATTTTTCTATGCGCAAAAGTTTTGCGAAAAAAATGAAAATAAGAGTAAGGAGTATGTATATAGAGTACGAATTGTAAAATAGTTTCTCACTTATTTTTTTTTTTTTTTGTATATTGAAAGACGATTGCCGAGAAAAATGCGAGCAAATCGCTACAAGTTATACGTATTCGAGGCTATAAAAAAGAGCCTTACACTGAATTTGAAAATAGGACAATATACGTATGCTTCTTCGCGTTTCCTATATCGACTATCGATGGCCCTGTTTCATCACAGGTATGCCATTATACTTTTAAAAGTATTTCCTGCAATATTTAGCAAGCTATAATCTATATTTTTAATATCGCCGCCAGTATTTTTATAAGCTCGTCTAAAAAAGTGTATTATCGATAAAAAAGAAAAAAAAGAGAATACAGAGTGTAAAATCTTTGTGGGAAAATGAATGACGACCTTCGGCAATGCGACTGGAATGCTTCAAAGAATGACGTACGTACATAGCGATAGTATTCGAGAACGCATATAAGTCAACTGGTTTATAAAGATTTGCCACGCACAAAATAATCGTGATATCGCATAAGAGATAGGATATCAAAATTCTCGAACTCGTCTAATGTGTTCACTCAATATTGAGATCCCGGGATTTTCGGGTATTAGCCGAGACCCTTTTATTTCTCGCTTCAGTTGTTCCCGGAGCGAAAGAAGGAAAAATGAAAGAAAAATGCGCGGAGTGTGTATATGTGTTCACAGCCGGGGGGCTGTAACGAGACATATCCGCGCGCTCTCGAGAAAAGTAAAAAAAAAGCATGCACATTAAAGTACAGGCGGTAAGAGCCAAGGAGGTGGAGATGCGTTAATGTTGCAATAAGGCAGACTTTTGACGAGACGGATTATCTGCGAAGTTTCTTAGAGCTTCGTCGCCGCCTAATTGGATCTCCACAGTGGCTGCTCTTTGAATAGTATATACGAGCGCGAGGTTTAATCGATCCAAGAGAGCCAACTACCTCCCAAGCGGGCATCTCTTCGAGCTTTGCCTTTTCTACTCTTCCGTCATTCTTTTGGCTTCTTTGTTTGGTTTCGCTTCTTTCCTTTTTACTCGACGATTAATTACATTATCACGGCTAAACTCGGGGATTCAAGTATTTCAATCGCCACAATACACTTACAGAACAATAACAATCAACTTTAGACAATTAGGAACAATGCTATATTCGAGAATAACATGAAAAACTGCGTAATATTCATAAGCATCGGACGTGAAATAATGAAATTAAAAACAAAGAGCTAAAGTCTACTATTTACATAAAAACAATGACTGAGCAGCGAAAAGTTGAAATAAAAAAAAACCAACATTTCCAGAAGAGAATACATCTCGGGATTCTTCAACTATGTACGTAGGTGCTTAACTCTGGTGACTTGCCGCTTGAGAAGTTCTTTGTTTTTTGGGCTGCAAGAAAAACTGAAGCATTAATGATGCCTTTGTGCAAAATTAGGATGCCACTCCGTCGTCGTGTACCGTACTAACAAGCATGTACAGATATCAAAGTGCACTCTCAGTCTTTTGTCTATATATACCTGTAATGGCATTGTCTACAGGCACTTGATTCGCGCGCCGCATCAAATTATTCTCTGATGTAAATAAACTCTCTGGCTTTTTAGATATTCCAAGAGCTGTACTCGAGACAAGTCGAGCTAAAAACTTTAAAAACTGTCGTCTTTGTATAGCTCCGACCGGGAAAAAATTCAAATTTATGGGCGTTCAATGAGGACGGTCATAAGTAAAGCATCGGCTGAGAGAAAAACAACACTGCGAATTTTTGTCTGCCAATTTTTGGCGGTGAGGTTATAAACGTGGCGAAATGTCTAGGAGGTCAATACACTCGCAGACGACTGAATAAAGTTATAAAGTATACGAAACTCACCGTGCGAATGGTCAGCATCTTCAGAGCTCAGCAGCTCGACGCTTTTGCTCATCGTTCGGCCGAGATAGACAGTATGGCTGTGGTGGTGGTGGTGGTAGCTTAGCGGGCCGCCGATTCGGCTCCAGCAGCAGCTGTAAGCACTTGCCGATGTAGGAGTAGCAGCAGTTGGCCAGTTGGCCGATGTACTCTAGCATGTTCGCCGCGACGCCGCCCGCCCGCCTGCAGCGGCCTGCTCGAGCGATCGATGACCTCGACGCGATTCCTCGGCATCGACCAGCTACTCCTGCTGCTGCCGCCGCCGCCGACGCTGCTAATGCTGCTGCTGTTTGTCCGAGACTGAGATTCCGTTCTTGCAAACATTAGCCCTTTATCTGTGTTTCGCACTATCGACTTTGCCTTTTGAAGATCTGAAATCATAAATATAATGAGGATTAGCTTAGTATAGGTACTTTTCAAAGTTACACTCAGAAAAAAAGTCTTCTTGCTACAAGAGGAAATTCCTCTTGAAAAATCCTCTTGTTGCAAGAGGATATCCTCTTGCTACAAGAGGAAAATCCTCTTACAAGATTTTTTTCTGAGTGTATTATTCGGCTGATTTAATATTCGTGCGGTGATTGAATTTATTATTACGTATTGAATCGTCATAAAGACATGTTTTTCTCATTCCCCGATATGAAAGAATTCGCGTCCATATACATAGCCTTAGTAGTCACGTGTCAATGTTTACAAAAGCTGCGCTCCGTACGTTCTTTGTCCTTCTCCGACACGCAGCCCGAAGCGACCCCTCTCTGTATTAATTACCTCTATTCCCCTCACTGACCGTAAACTTGAGATGGATGAACCTATAATGCAGACGTCGGCGCGCGAGAGCATGTAACGACATTTCGTTATATGCGAAACAATTCGCTACGTTCACGTTTTAACCCAGTTTTGTTTCTTGTTTGTTGAAAAATTGTGAAAAATATTAACTATTTGTGCAGAAAACTTTATACGACGATGATCGAAATAATTCAATTGTGTGGTGAAATAGTGCGTTTTCAGTTGATCATTTTATGAAGGTGACAAAAATTTTATATACTACGTTGACGATTGAAGATACGTCGTAGGAGAAATACTTGGACAATATGAGAGGTAAAATAATCTTGAAATTAAATAAAATTTTTGAAAAAAACAGCAAATATTGTAATTTACAAAACTTTGTGAGAAATTGAAATAGTGTTAGAAAGCGATTTTTATGTTATTTACAAAAAAAAATTTGGCACTCAAAATAATTAAAAATATTTTGATTAGATGAACAGCAGTTAATGAAGAATATGAAGTGTGAAGTTTGTGATTACACTTTTGAAAGTGAAGGTGACTTACAACAACATTTTCTTACAAGAAGTCATAGAAAAAGAAATTCAAGAAATAATTCAGTTTACATAAGTGGCATTCCACGAGGACCAAATGTTTTGGATGAATTATTAAAATTTTTATCACAGGCTGGTGATATAGTGAAACACAAAATACTTGGATACAAAGAAGATAAAATACTTGTTGAATTTAGTAGTTGGTAAGTTATTCATCCTCTTTATTTCTTTACTTTTTATTTGATTCCTTGATTTGATTTTTTTTACTATTGTTGAAAAATTATTTTCTTAAAATTGGATGAGAAAAGTAAAATGTCACAATTTTTTTTATAGTGATCCTGTTAAAATTATTCTATCTAAAGGAGTTCATATTAACAAAGTTAATTTACGTGTTCACCAAGCTCAAATGACTTATGAAGGTATTTAATTGTGAAATGGTCTTAAATAATTGTTATTGATATCTATTTGTAATCGCATCTTTTTACATTGCAGAAGACTGTGCGCATAGTATTAGTTATGAAGCTATGAAAACAGTTTTTACTGATGACACATTTGAGGAACAACTCTTCAAATTCATCAACAAAATATGTCTCACAGAAATGGATATTAAAATGAATTATGAACCTGTCTGTCAAGAATTGGAGAAACTTTTTAAACCCATTTTTCCAAAGTGCAGAATTTTCAAATTTGGTTCTTCTGTTACCGGTATAGGATTTAAAAAATGTGATTTAGACATATATTTGGACACTGGTAATCTATAGTTTAAATGGAAAATATTTCACATAATTTATTAAACAATACTTTTAAAGTTTTATGACTTTCTTGATACTTTTAGGGATACCTGTTATTAAAGCTGATAGAAAGCCTATTATTGGACCGCATGTCCTTTCTTCAGATAAATTATTTACTATAGTTGAAAAAACTATTCGAACCAACTATGAGAAATTTTCAAGATGTATTCCAATTTCAACTGCAAGAGTACCAATAGTAAAATGTTGCTACACTCCAACAAACATTTCATGTGATATTTCTTTCAAGAGTAAGTTAGGAGTTTATAATAGTAGCTTACTAAAATTTTATCTTTCAATTGATCCCCGATTTAAATCACTTATGATTATTTTGAAATATTGGTATTATAATTGTGAGTTGAGAAGTTATATTGGTATCACTAAGTATGCTTTAACAGTACTATGTATATTTTATCTCCAAAGCCTTGAACTGGTACCTAAAACTAATACATTAAAAGAGAAATGTGCAGTGCCTTTAATAATCAATGGGTGGCAAGTCAATTTTAGTGAAAATTTAAATGGTTTTGAAATGAATGAAGAGAATAGGTATAATAGCATTCCTCAATTGCTTTTTAGATTTTTTGACTTCTATATGAAATATGATTTCCAAACTAATGTTGCTTGTCCCTGCGATGGGCAATCTTACAATAAAAAATTGTTTTACGAAGTAGAATTTTTGCCAGACTCTATGAAAAGTTATAAAGACTATTTGAATGATTCAGCTGATTCTAAACCTTTTAATTTGCGCAGACCTATGTGTATTCAGGATCCAACAGAATTAAATTGGAATGTTACAAATAGTGTATCAGCTGATTGTGTTGATAAATTTCAATTATTTTGTTTCATATCTGCCAACATCACTGCTACCTCTTCAGAGACCAATTATAAAACTTTACTCAAAGATCTCTTTGGTTTTCCAAATAAATCTGTAATTAATCATGCCCCAGCTGTAGTAGAAGAAAAAATCTTTACAATTTGTCCTTATGATATTTATGGTACACCTGCAATTTTTGAAAAAGTTTGCTTTGAAAATGATTGGGTTGACCCAACATTCAAATTAATACAACAATATCTTGAAAAAGTTTTGTGTTTCCAAGTGATAATAAATGATAACAGTAATCATTTAAATCAAAAAGTAGAAAATCATGTTCTAGTACTCAATTGCAAAGGATCTTATTGCTTATGGAAAAATCGTAAATCTGCGACAAATTTCGATAAAAGTGAAGATCCATTTCAAAATGAAATAAATATTTCCAAATCTCTGTTGAGTCAAATGAATTCACAATCTGATAATGCGTGTATAATTGATTTTGAATGCTGCCTTCAAGAGAAAAAGGAACCAAAGTCTCATATTGTCGTGACTTTATCCAATATTGAAGGAACTGAACGAATTTTCTCAGCGATTGCTAATGATTTAATGTATAAAATGATTTCTGTACTGAGAAAATTTATGAAATTTTCGATTAAGAATAAGTTTTAGACGTGCCCATTCTTGGGCAATCTTGAGTCTTGATTCATTAATACTTCTTTTTATGAGTAGGTACTGTAAATTAAGTTAACAATCGATTGATGACTCTAATAAAACCCAGCTATTGTGGCACTTGCTCTCGTTATATTAAATATTATCTGTATAAACATGACCATGTGACTGTATATTCAAATGAATATTATAAAATTAATTTTAAAACGAGCATTGCATTTTATTAATTTGTTTTATTAATTACCTGGGCTGTAAAAATAAGAAATAAATTATTTCCTTATTCTCCTCGACCGAAAAACTTTCAATATTTGGCAGAAATTAAACAAAAATAATAGTAAAAAACGATATTTCCTTTCAAAGCCTGGTTCAGTACGAAGTAGTTAGGTTAAAATTAAAAAAAGGTAGGAATAACTTTCTACTTCAGCACTAACAAATTAGTTTGCATGAATTTTGTTTACTCAGTACTTAATATTTTTGCACGATATAATTAAAGGCAGGAACTAGCTCTCGCTTTAACATTTGATTTTTCAAAAATATTTCGCTATGTATGTAAATGTGAGTTGAAAAGCGCAGTTCATTAAAAAACCAAAAATACTGCTAGAAATAATTGGTTTGATATTTTTATCAGCAACACCATTATCGCTACTCAGGAAGAGTTTGTACAAATGTCGCCTTCCTATTCAAAGTTATTTGAGAATAAAAGATTGACCTAGAAATAAAATTAAATCATCAAGCAAGCTAAAGTGAAAAATAATCAATAATTTTCATTCTTAAATATTTTGAGTTAGAAAGTTGATATCCGTGCGAATTTTTCAAAATTAAGGTCCCTCTACGTATACGACGAAATCTATAAAAAATGCCGATTCTTGAAGCCTAAAATGGCAAAAATACATTGTAAGGCTAGAGCTTCCAGAATTTTTTCTTCTTCTTCCTTGAGGTATATAGTGCCGAAAAATGCTCGTGAACATTAGAAAAGTCCACAGGAACTACTTTTTTCCGGCTTTTCTA
>JAWWMK010017312.1:0-19941 GCA_035047105.1 Galeopsomyia nigrocyanea | reverse complement strand
AACTTTTTGTTAATTAAGCGACGCGGAATCGAATGAGCTAATTAGTTTATGAAAAAGTTGAAAAAATTGAAATATGGTGGATAACTTCCACGACCTGTTTATGATAAATATTAAACAGTATTACCTAGATGAAAACTATGTTTTATTGAGATGGATTTATTATTTTACAAGAACTAGAAACGAGAAAAACATTTGCCTACAATGGACCATGAAGAAGAATTTTTGAATACGTTTTTCACTCAGGTTACTCAACTGTGTTTTGATAAAGCCAAAGAATTAGTTGTAAGAAATATCTATTATTCTGTATTGATGCTGATGATCATCATCAACTTTAATATTACGGTTTTACTTAACTTAGGAGAAAGAGCGAGAGTCATGCAGGTCAGCACAAATGGGTCCTTGGGGAATGCTATTGATGCACCTTCCTCAGATAGCTGTTGCCGAACGATCTTATGCTGATTTAGGGTTCTTGCATACCAAAAATAAAGGATTCCTTAGAAAAGATGTAATTTTATAATAATTGTTTAAGTTACTTCATCTTTTAATGAACAATTATTCATTTATTACTCATTAAAAATCAGTGGCCTTAGTAACCACTCAATTTTTACAGAACTCCTTAAAAACAATGTATGAGTCATTGAAAGCTGATTTGAAAAGAGTTGAAGAAATGACTCGAGGTACAAACACCATTGGAGCTACTGTTGCAGAAATATCTAGTCAATTATGTCAGTTTATTAATGCAAGAATTCAATTAATTGATTTGTAAGCTTTATATTTTATATTGTATAAATAAGCACTGATCCACATAAAATATTTATCACAACATTAACTATGCAAATTGTATTTCAGTTATGAGAAGATGTATAATATGAGCATAAACAACAAGGTAATGCGACATCAGGAATTATTACTATCTATAGAAGGGCTTATTGAATGTCATTTACATTCATGTTCACATATTTCTTTAAATATTATCAAAACAGCTATAACGTGAGAAAACAATTTTATTTGAGGATAAATGTTTATTTGTGTGTATATTTATTAGATTGATTTTTCAGGTTGGAGTGTGAAATATTATTACATTTGATAAGAGCTTATATTGAAATTCAAAATTGGAAATTTTTGCCATCGTTGATGGCACTATATGGAGTACAAACCCGTATGTCAGCATGGGAAAGAACTTTACAAAATAGAGAAGTAAATGCAGTCAATCATAGTTTACTTCAATACATTGCTGTCACTGCTATTACAATTATTTTTATTGTTTTTTCAACATTATAAATTTTAGACTTGGAAACTTGGATTTGGAGCCACATTTTTAAAAGCCAATCAACAACCAGCACTTTATCAGTGGTTAGTGAAATTGAAAAGTGCTATACTGGCCAAGTTTTCTTTATACTTTCATGTGACACTGAGCCAGCAAGCCAGTTCTGGAGAAATGAGAAGTATTATGAGTAAACAAGCAATTGACTATTATCATAAGTAAGGTTAATACATTTTTTTTTTTAAATCGTAATGAAATATTAATAATAACGAAATATTTCAACAAGATTGCAGAGTTTTCAGAGAAAACATGACATATTAGCAGCAGTTCTTATTTTTGACTCTAAAGGCATGCCAGACTCTGGACCAGGATATCAGCATCCACGAAGAGATTGCGATAATTCTGATGATTTTTCAATTATCGTCAGCATTCCTCAGGTATTTAATAGCTAACAACTATTATTACAAAAAAAAATTGAAAATAAGACAAACAATTTAAAACCAATTCAATTTTTTAGAATTTCAGTCAAAAGCCATTTACTCATTGGAATATAATAAAAAAGAATATTAAAGAACGATATGCAGAGCTTGTGGTCATGGATAAAATTATTTTTAGTCGAGATTCTAAGGTAAAAAATTAATTTTAATGAAGATAATTTGTATCAATTTTAAGCAAAATATTTTTATTTCAGAATTTTTGGATATATGCCATGCATAATGTAGATCCTCGAGTAACTTTTATAGTTATTTATGAAAGCTGCAGTAAACAAAAAGACAAAGATGCGCATGTAGTAACATTTATTACAGATATGTGCTTGCAGATGAGATGCAACAAAGTTTTTGAGGGTCTTAAACTAGCCAAATAAACTATTGAAAAAGTTTCTTGTTATTGCATATAGCTTGAAATCATCGGTATTTTTATTATTACACTACTGATGAATTTCAATTGCCATGTAATATATTATTATACAAATTATGGAATCAAAAGATATGAAGTATATGATAAGTTGTAATATTTTTATACAAGATATAAAAAGTTGATTGTTTTTAAATATATTTTTTCACTAAATTGAAACATGTTCATCATTCTTTTTTCATGCACGTACTGGCGCATGCACTCGGTACTCAATTAAGTATATTGCAAGTTATTACTTCTCTTCAAAAAATTTACAATCAAGCTTCGGAGTTATTTTAATGAACTAGCCAATAAATTTTTACTAGTTTTTACGCTTTAAGCATTCAAGTTGTGCGCTTCTTTCGACCCTTTAAAATAATTAACCGCGATTTAAATTTAAGATTATTTGTTTTTTTTTCTTTTACAAAGAAGCTCAAGAGCTTGGAAGCTTCAAGCTCTTGCAGAA
This sequence comes from Galeopsomyia nigrocyanea, assembly GCA_035047105.1. Lineage (NCBI taxonomy): Eukaryota > Metazoa > Arthropoda > Insecta > Hymenoptera > Eulophidae > Galeopsomyia > Galeopsomyia nigrocyanea. The sequence goes on along the minus strand of JAWWMK010017312.1, from coordinate 17,317 downwards.
TTAAAGCCACCCACAATCAAAATTCCGTCGAATACAAAACCCACCTTCGTTTAACAGACTACTGCAGAAAATAACAAAATAAAAATAAAGGAAAAAAAATAGCTCGAAAAATAATCTGTTGAGATCGTTATATTTTTCAAATATTTATAATAGAGAATGCTTTTCAAATTCAAATGTGTGTACGATACGTATTTCCAATTTACTTAGATATAGTAATTTAGTTTAAATGTTAGAATTTTTAACTTTGGCGAAAACTTTTCTCTTTTTTTGATAAAACACTAACACGCGCGCGCGCACGCGTTTAAAAAAATTAATCTATATTTATAAAAAATAATTATAAGTTCAATACAATAAAAAAATTACAATGTTCATTAAAACTTCAATTCGTAAATAAATATTTCATAAAATTAGGGGTTTTGAACGTGACGATTTCAATACAATTATTTGTAAACGCTTCTACCCGGGTTTCAGGCGTTGTTTCATACGTTGGGGAATGTATTGATCATCATACAGTATTTCCTCTTCAAAAATAACTTATAGATAATTTTTTTCTTAATCTGCTCCGAGTTTTTTTTTTTTTTTTAACTTTTCAAAAATTAAATTTTATATTCAAATTCGATTACTAAAAAACAATCGATGATGGGCTTTTATAATTCACTATTATTTTGGAAGTCGATTTACAGTTTTGTTAGGAAGCCCGATTTGTCGGTCGAAATATGATTATATTCTTAGTCGAAAAATATTTGTACGCGTACGTGTTCAATAACCTCTTAAATTTAAATATTCAATCAAGCTTTCAACATCATAAATTGATCTTTTTCGTTATTATCAGAAATAAATCTATTTTGATTTAATACATGTTTTTTATTCAAATCATTCTTTTGTAGAAGCTTGCGCTAATTCCTTTTCGTCGTTGGTAGTAAATGATAAAAATGAATATGATATCAAAATTATCACAAGAAATATTGTCTACTATTTATAATAATCAAGTTGCAATTCAAGATTTTTGAAATATAGTTATCCAAATGACGTACAGGTTGAAAATACTTGAATTTGCAACAAGAAAAATAGATTTATTTTGTCTAGAACAACAAAAATTGCTCAGCCAAAGAAGAAAAGCATAATACGTTTATAACTGTTGGAAAAAGAAGCACCTAGAGTTGTTTCTATTAACGAGATAAATGCGCTATTCTTTGTTCATTTTGTTACTCATGGTTATACCTATAGAAATCTAGCTTTTAATTAATTTCCTTATGTAATGAATATCCCAATTGAAAAATTAGATTTTAATGCATGCATGTACAATGAAATGCTGCAAGCCTGCAATAAGTAAGTTCGGATGAGCTTATTTCTTAGAAAAATGGGTACAGATTGATAGAATAATGATTCGTGTGATATTGTGGGCAATTGATTTTTCAATATAATAATAAATAACAAATTACGAATAGGCGCTCCCTTCAAGCACCTAATGGAAATATTGTGTTTGAAATTATAAGTTGAATTGTTTAAACGTAGGGTAAACGTATAAGATGCATTTAAACCTATCAAGATTTGTCTTTGTATCAAAGCCATTGAATACGCGTTTCTTTCTCGTGAAGAGCTTTCACTTGAAATCGTACGAATGAATAAATAATTAATGGTCTTAATATATATATATAATGCAGTGGATATATGCCGCGTATAAATAATTGTTAAAATTTATTTTATTCGCCTAATCGGGTAGAATAGAAATAGTAGAAAATTGATTGATTATACACTCATTTAAACAAAGCTTAATGAAATCCGAGACTTTCATCCCTTAACTATTTCGGCAGTAGGAAAGTTCTGGAGTATAGCGCTCGATGCGCTCAATTGGAACAATCTGTGCAATTGTATACTGTCTGGATTATCTGTGGAACATTCTAAAACGTAATCAGCGTTTCAATCGATCGCAGTAACCAATTTCCAAATGGTCATTGTGGATTGTAATAACGAATATACGATTGCAATGGAATGAGCGGTGCACGTGAAAAGGAGATATGGAAAGGTTTGTAAAATAAAAAAACAAGTCAGCGTCGGAGCAGAAAAAAGAGAGCGTTCATTATATAAAAAAAATAAAAGCGCGTAGCAGTTGAAAAAAAAACGTATACAAAGAAAGCAACTATCGCGAAGAAACGAATGAATGGACAGTGGTTGTGTTTGTTGATTGGCGATCGCCGGCAGAGTTCTAGAATTTTTGATACATGAGAAAATTGTCGTTTATTATAGCTCGTGGTGCGCGCGTGCAGTGTGTGTCCACAATCGAATCACGTGGCAACGCACGCCTTGCGGCCGATCGACCAGATCTATGGAAGGGAAGGGAATAATTCAGCTGCTGCTCCTCTGCCAATCTCTTTTATAAGAGCGCGCGTGCGAAAGGCCCCCTCGTCACTCGTGCTCGAGCAGTCAGTTATAATACAAGCGCGCGCTCGCGATACGTTATTCTTACATTTGATATTCGATAAGACGAGATTCGCAAGCACAGATTATAATGTCGCTGAAAATCCAAGTCGACTCGCCGAGAGTAAAATACACAGCGGACAGCATCGTCACGGAGTACGACTATGAAAGTTCGAGAGTGGTCGCAACTGGCGACAAATCGGCTCCGAATTATCGCGTAAGTGCAGTTGCACGCGATCTGGAATGGATATTGTTTGTTAAGGTAGTTCTTGCGTCGGAGCCTTTATCGCAGAATCACATGAAAATTTTTTATTTGATTCTTTTCAACAATATAAACTTGACTGCAAAATTAGGGTAGGGGGTACCGAGCTCAAAAATGAGAAAAAAATTGTCAAAGTCAAAGTTCTATAACACGAGCTCTTATGAGAGGTTGATGTATGACACGCGATTTTTGGGTATTTAAACAAAATGATGAAGTAGATCTTTTTGAAAATATAATTTATAATGCAGAACTCGATTACTAAAAAAAAATTGAAGTCACCGAAGTTTTTAAAGAATAATTCAATAATATACGTAAAAAATGGGGGCATTACACGTCTGATGAAAAATTTCTTGTTTTATAAAGTCGTTTAACTTAAGTTGAAAATTGATTTTTCTGCAAAAAAAATCATACAGCTTTGTTTAGAATGAACTAGTGAATAATTTTAGTGAAAATAATATAAATTTTGAATATATTTTTTAATGGGGCCCCTCCTTGATACGGCACCAAACGCAAGAACTACCTTAAGTGGTGAGTAGGGGCTTTTAATAGCACGAGGGATGCCTACAGGTGAGACCCGAAACGACGAAGCTCCAGATAAAAACGGACATCAGAGTGCCAAAATTAGGAGTGATGCTGGTAGGATGGGGTGGAAACAACGGCAGCACCATCACCGCGGCTCTGCTGGCCAACAAACTGAAGCTCTCGTGGGAAACGAAGGACGGCGTGAAGCACGCCAATTGGTAATTACTATAGCTACTGCCGCCAAAGTAAATGGCTAATTAACAACGATACGCACGTACGCGCGCAGGTACGGCTCGCTAATCCAAGCGTCGACCGTTCGCCTGGGCAGCCGGCGCAACGCCGCCGAGGACATTTACGTGCCAATGTCGCACGTACTGCCGATGGTCGATCCCAATGACCTCGAGCTCGACGGCTGGGACATATCGAGCATGAATCTCGCCGACGCCATGGCCAGGGCCAAGGTTCTCGAGGTCAACTTGCAGAAGCAGCTCTACTCCCGCATGAGCGGCATGAAGCCCAGGAAGAGCGCCTACTTCCCCGACTTCATCGCTGCTAACCAGGTTGTACGCAATATCCACCATTCGCGGCGAATAAGCGAGCAGTCCGCGCGGGCGATCGATGAATAATTAATTATTGCTTGGCGCGCAGGAAGCTCGGGCGGACAACGTGCTGTCGGGCACGAAGCAGCAGCAGCTGGAGACGATCAGGCGAGACATCGCCAGTTTCAAGTCGTCCAAGAGCCTCGACAAGGTGATCGTTCTGTGGACGGCCAACACCGAGCGATTTGCCGAGGTAATCGCTGGCATCAACGACACCGCCGACAATCTGCTGGCAGCCATCGACAAAGGCCACTCGGAAGTGAGCCCGAGCACGCTGTTTGCCGTAGCCTCGGCGCTCGAGGGAGTGAGTACCCTATATCTCGTAGCGTATATGCGTGCAATGAGACTACGAGATGGCAATTGTTGTGGCAGTGTACCTACATCAATGGTTCGCCGCAAAACACCTTTGTACCTGGGGCTATTGAGCTGGCCGAGCGACTCAACACCTTCATTGCCGGCGATGATTTCAAGTCCGGCCAAACGAAGATTAAGTCCGTCCTTGTGGACTTCCTGGTGTCCGCGGGCATCAAGCCCGTGTCCATTGTCAGCTACAATCACTTGGGCAATAACGACGGCTACAACTTGTCCGCCCCGCAGCAGTTCAGATCAAAGGAGGTAATTCCTGCAAGCTGCCGTGCCATTTGGCACCACCATTTAATCTCATTATCATCGAATTAACTCTCTCTCTCTCTCTCTCTCTCTCTCTCTCTCTCTCTCTCTCTCTCTCTCTCATGCAGATATCAAAGAGCAACGTGGTCGACGACATGGTGCAGTCCAACCAAGTGCTCTACAAAGACGGAGAGAAGCCGGATCACTGCGTGGTCATCAAGTACGTGCCTTACGTGGGTGAGTGCAGTTCGGCCAAATTAGTCGTTGCCAATCAATCAGTGAAACTCTGCTACGCGGCTGCGAGCAGCGCGACAATGTATTTACCATTGCGATGTGCGCGGCAGGCGACAGCAAGCGAGCCATGGACGAGTACACGTCGGAGATCCTGATGAGCGGCCACAACACCATAGTGGTGCACAACACCTGCGAGGACTCGCTGCTGGCCAGCCCGATAATCCTGGACCTGGTGCTGCTGGCCGAGATCTGCGAGCGCATCCGCTTCAAGCGCGCCGACCGCCCCGGCGACCACTACACCGGCTTCCGCAGCGTTCTCTCGATGCTCTCCTACCTGCTCAAGGCACCGCTCGTCCCGCAAGGCACCCCCATCGTCAACGCCCTGTTCAAGCAACGCGCCGCCATCGACAACCTCCTCAAGGCCTGCGTTGGATTGCCACCCGAAAATCACATGTTCCTCGAGCACAAACTGCATCTCGACAATTGACCATCATCGTCCTCGTTCACCACTCGCGCCCATCACTCTTATCAACCACCTGCCAACTATCTCGTCTCGACAACAAACCCTTTTGTTTTTCTTTGTGTTTTGCTTTTTTTTCTTTTTCTTTCCCTTTTCCTTTTCTTTTTCTTTTTCTTTTTCTTTTTCTTTTCCTTTCAACCATTTTTAATCAAGCATATCTGCTGCTGCGCGTTCTACAATATTTTTAAACTTTTCACATGCATGTATTCTATTTTTACCTATCCACATTTCATATAAATACAATTAATGTTCATCACAAGTTTCAAAATTGTTTGATTTTTTTTAACCTACTAAAATTATTATATTTTTCGTTAACAATTATTTTTTTTTACAATAAACAGATTCTATCTGCGTAAATTAATCAAATACGTATTATATAAGGTACCTTTACCCAATTACGCCACTTGCTCTTATTTCATATGTACATACGCTTATCTTGCTACAGAGGTACGCCGCGGTGACATTATGTTTTATGTTTGCACTGTTCATTAATGAAAGTTCCAATGATTTCAATCATCTCCGGATATGAAATTCGTTTTACACGAGCTCTTTTATGCTCTGAATGAGCAAATTTTCCAACCCTCCGAAATTCTTCCCGACGAATATGTGTCATTTTAACTAGTCTAATACACTTAAACATAAAACTGCGACATATATACCATTCGATTCGACCCAATAACGCCACTTTCAAAAATCCTATATAAACGATGGCTCAAAATTTCAATTTCATATTTCTCAATACAGTTTTCCATTTCTTTGTTCAAATAAAGAAACGTAAATGTCAAAGAACTCGAAACAAATTCATTTCGACCAATTATTATCGTATAATGGCCAATTTCTAGTTTATTTTTTAAACCAGTGTTTATCGATAATCAAGAAATTATCATCTGAAAATAGCACGTCTTCATAATAAACTTTGATACCGAAACTTATTTTTCAGTATCAATTATTATTTTCACCTGCCAGAATAGTTGTTTCTCAAAGTGGCACAATTGGGTATACAAACTTTTTTACACCAAAAATAAATTGTTCGCTTCAAAGTGTTGTAACTCTGGTTAGACTTCACCAAATTAATCGTATGAGGCGTCATTTCAAAGGGCCGGTGAACGGTCAGCTTTCAAATCAGGCCACGTGCGTTGAAAAATTCGCTCGGTGTAAAAAGTTATGGCGATTTGAAATCTTACTGGCCTAATTGGGTAGACTTACCTTAGTTATTGACAATTTGAAAAACTCTTTATCTAGATTTGTGAAATTTTTAAAGAAATTTCGACCAGTCTAATACTTTAATAATATCTGTGAAACTAAAACCGCAAGAGGCCTCTGCTGAAAATAAAAAATCAATAATACATGATTATATTATTAAACCTATGAGACCCCCACTGTACAACTCTAAGTACTAATCTAATTACCAAAACCTAAAAGCTAAATATATGACGAAATCCTTAAAAAAACACACTTTTCTGGAGTCTAGAATGTCAAAAATTTTTTTTAATGCTAAGGCTTCCGGACCTTTTTCCTGTTCTTTTAGAAGGTATATAGTGTCGGAAAATGCTCGTGAACATTGGAAAAGTCCTCGGGAACTATATTTTTTCAGCACTTTCCCGATATTAATAACAAACTAAAAACGTAATTATTTTGCAATTTTTTTGATAACTTGCCACCGGATAATTATCTTTGAATGAAACTTTTTTCTGCGTAAAGGTCTTCTTTTTTGCTATCATTTTGATTGGTCAAAAATGTTTCTAGCGTTCTTAGAAGCCGAGAAATCAATATTTGAAGAAATTCCGTTTTTCGTCTATTTTCTGTGAGAAAAGCCCATTTAATTATAATGGAAAAATGCCGAAAAAGTATTTCCTGCAGACTTTTCCAATGTTCACGAGCATTTTCTGACACTATATACCTTCAAAAAGAAGAGGAAAAAGGTCCGGAAGCCTTAGCATTAAAAAAAAAATTTACCATTCCAGACCCCAGAAAAGTGGTTTTTTTTTAAGGATTTGGTCATATACATAAAATGACAATCACATATAAATTTGAAAATATATTAGAATTTTATACACATGTTTATTTTAATAACTTATTTTTTACGTTGCTGTATATCATACAATATCAGATACTGTAAAATGGGGAGCTTAACAAATGTTATGAGATGTGAGCGATATATTTTTTTTTATTATTTATCTCGCATAACTCCTACATAATTTATGTTTACAATGCATCTATATACTAAAAATGTAAATAATCAAAACCATATATACAATAGCTGAAATCGCAATAGGACGTTAGTTGCTCAATTATAAATTTACATCATAACATAACTTTGTTATAGTTTTATACTTTTAATACAGGATTTCGGACTGTTTCACTTATAATTACTATATATGTATATTTGTCTGGAATGTACTTTTTATAATTTTTTAGGAACAAAAATCCTCGCTACAAGTAGGTATCATTCGAAATAAAACTTTAACGAGTATACTAAAATAATTAGACTAAACTTGAAGAGACAATTTTTTTTTTGGAAGCTTATACGTATATATTTACTATTTTTATTAAATAGCATAAATTTTAATTTATTGAAATTCACTCTTGATGAGGCCGACATACAAAGACAATTCATTAAACGCAATTCGAAGCTAAGAACATTTACTAATAACGAAATTAAGTATTTATAACTGCAGTCTTTCATTAACATAACTATGAATTCCATAAATAAATTCTTTTTTTATTATTGGCATGGAAGACAGGATAGAAATTTCTGGTAAGATTGCTTACTATATATTCTATTTGAATTTACATGTATCTTATCAATTCCAACTAATATTCGAGCCAAAACGATTGATTGATTTTAATTGAAAATTTGATTACAAAAAAATAATTATACAGTGCACTTTTTCTAAAGTTTATATAATAGTGAAATGTGTAAGTTTTGATTTTAAAAAGTTTTACATACTTCAGTCACGCAGCAAAAACATCTGCCATTACTTTATTATTTTAACTATGTGTTAAAAGTGTAAAAATGTCTTGTTAATAAAAGTGCTATATCCGCGTTGAAAGCTTACATTATCAAATTCTAAACGTGAATATTTTTGAAATCTTCTTTTTATCGCACAACATTAAAATGCCGTTATTCTTTTATCAAATTCAACTATTAAAACATGTAACCACTGGTAGTGTAGCTTCGTATTAAAATAAAAAAACAAAGCATATATTTTCTAGATGCTTGAATTGTACAAATATAGAACAATGAACAGTTTGATTCGAATAAATTTTAATTTCATCGTGTGACAATCGTACTTTATAGCTTAAGTTGAATTAACGCTATTAAGTTGATCCAATATTATTTGGTTTTTATGTGTTTTCACTTTAGCCACGTTGTTGTTCTCTATTTCAATTCTATTGTTAATTTCTATTGTATCCATTAAAGTAGCTACAGGCACATCAATATATATATTTTATTATTAATGTACATTGAGTCATTCGAAACAATTACATGTGTACTGGTCACTAAAAATGAATTTTGTACAAATGCGTTGCGTCATTATTTTATCGATGTAAAAGAAAAATCTACAACATTCAGTTTGACTAAACGATATTTTAATTTTCATTAAGAGACCACACCTTCAGTATATTTACTGGGCTAGTTTAATTAGATTTTAAAAGGCCAACGTAAAATAATGTAGACGTGCGCACATTGCTTGAAATTATATTATAACTACTGAAAAAAGCCAACCACTACAATGGACTGTTGAGTTATTGAATTTTGTTAATTTGCATTTTGAATTATGAAAGACGATCTATGAATATCAATGAAATATACCAGTCTTATTCATAAATAATTTGTACATTTGATTGATAATGATGAAAACACTTTCGTAACAGATGAATGTTGATGTTCACGGTTTCAAATGGAAAAAGGTGCCATTAACGTCTTGTTCTTGTTGTTAAATAACAATATACAATTGTGCACTATTACAGCTTTATGCCTATAACCATGACATAGTATGTTAATCTCAAAATATATTGCGTTTATAAATGTACAAAATTGTTGTTTCCTTCGTGATTTTTTTATGCAAAAGAGGTGAAATTTACGGCAATCAATTAACGTTAGGATTGGTCGACTTTTAATAATTGTATCATCTTATGATGTATATTTTTCAAATACTGTTTATATCGTTCAGAGTAATTGTTTATAGTAGAAAGTGACAAGTTTATTATTGAAATATCGTTTCACATTTGCCACAATGTTTAGTATAAAATTTACCGGCTGAATCGATCGGCTTTTGTTATGCTACGCTAAAGTATGTATATTGCAAAGAGTGGGGCAAATTGCAAATTCGTTTCAACATTATCTTTTGATTTCAAAAATGTTTATAAAGTACTTTTACACCCAGTCATTATTACTTTATATTTTTATACTACAGTTCTCTGCCGCTTTATAAAGGCATCGCTGAAAACAACTCGTATTATCTATATCTTTCGATTCAATTAGAGGTGAGTATCTCGTATTTTTCCAGTCTAATAAAAAATTATTACAAGAGAAGGATAAAAATTATTAAATGTTTTGACATTTTCTTTCTGCTATTATACTGTTTTTTTTAAATTTTGTATTCGTTTCGTATTTCTAGATTAAAAAAGAATTTCAATTCATCTCGATTAAATTATTTAACGTAAAGAATAAAAAAATATATAATTTCAGTTTTAAATAATATAAAAACTGCAAAGGCAGTATAGGATTTTTATTCAGTAAAAATAAACTTGAATCACATTTTTTCCTTCCTTATATGATGATTTTTCTCTAGTATGAAAAAATACCGAATGCTTCCATAACATTACTCTTAATCGATTTTATTCTACACATTCTTTCTACAAAAATTCTGAAAATTAACATAATGTGATTGAAAATAATAAAATAAGATGTCTTAATTATTGATATGTAATAATTAAGCGTCTATATCTTTTTCATTCATCACTAAAAATTTGATTTATCTTACTTTGTCAACTTCAATCTTTAACGTATTTACAATGATATATTTACAAACTGAAATGATAAAATAATAAATTTTAAATCAATATAAAACTACATATTTAGCAATTTCCTTTATCAAGTAAAATTAGAAAATGATTTTTAACTTGTTTTTATACTCTGAGTTATAATGTTTATAAGAAATAACAGTTGTTTGGATATAGATGTCGTATACGATATAACATAATAATAATATAATATCGTATATTATATTATAATATAGTAGTGTCGATTTATAGGTACGATTTAATCTTGTAAAAGAAATTGTAAAAGAAAAAATACAACTTTGAAGTATTCTAAAAAATAATGACACAAATTATGTATCGAGAAAAACTTCAAGCCCTGACAATATCAAAAAATGACAGAAGCATCAGTTTAGCAAATCCATTAATTATTCAAAAACGATCAATTTCTATCATCAATCAAGTAATACTAACAAAATTTCAATGTATAGACGGTTTTCTGCCTGAATGGATTTTAATAATGATTTAGAAAAATTGATAATGAGTTGGTGTATTAAATTACTTGCTCATAGATTCATAATATATGGCTGAAATCTGAAAAGAAAACTGAGCATAGTTGTGAATAGATGGTACTTCTAATCAGACTTACTTGTTCAGGGAGTATTTTTATTTCTACACCGTTTGAATAGTTTAAAATAAAATGAGCTGTGCGTTGTAGTGTGTATGAAGAAAATTTTCTAAACAAACACTCAATTTGAATTTGGCGAAAGTATATGTGGATGCAGACGAGAAATGAGAAAAAACTGAACCCAAGAATTAGAATTTGACTTTGGAAAAAGTTCGAATTCGTTTTCAGCAAGCCTTGTGAAAGCCTGTATCTACAAGAATCGGGTAAAATTGAATATTGTTGTTTGTTGAATCGTTGATACTGTGTACTAAATAAGTTTGAAAAAGCAGGTGGATGCGATAAGACGTGATATGATAGGGGTTATATATATATGTGTGTGTGTGTGTGTGTGTATATCGGTTTGGATTTATCGGTTGACTGGCCAGCGCTTGGCGCTAAGCTCGGCCCACTCGGCTTCGTTGTCGTCGCACTTTTCTCCCTCGGCCTCTTCTCGCTCGCCAGGATTTTGCTGCTGCTGCTGATTGTGATGGCTGTGCTCGCGTTGCTGATTATTCTGGTTATGATTATGATTCTGCATTTGGTTTTGCATTTGATTTTGGTTGTGAAATTGGTTGTGTTGCTGGTTCTGCTGATACTGATTCTGATGCTGCACCTGATTCGGATGCTGATTGAGGTGCTGCATCGGATTTGGGTATTGATTATGATGCTGAATGAGATTTGGGTGTTGACTTTGATGCTGCATCTGATTGATGTGTTGATTTTGGTGTTGTATTTGATTATGGTGTTGATTAGCCTGATTATTGTGCGGCTGAGATCCAAGAGCCGCATTGCGAGCGCGCAGCTCTGCCAAGAAATCGTTTTCTTGCTGGTAACGCCGCTGCAGCTCGTCGCGCCAATTGCTACCGCCGCTGTTGCTCTCATCGCCATCCTCGCCAACTTCAAAATCTGCAATTACCATCGGTGCGTGCTTTTCAAGTATATTATTTTTGCAACAATATTTAGCTACATCACGTTATTATATCGACAATACGAACGCACGGGCGTTCCAAGTTTTTTTAAAGCAGCTACTCATAGTTTACGATCACGGTTATAGTTTTTCGAAGCTGTTGTGTAAGAAATCTTTCGAGTGAATAACATTGCCAGAAACCACGGTTTATCGAACGTTTCTAAAAAAATATAAATAGAAGTCTGTAAAATTCAATCGAAAATAAAAAAATGAACCTTATAAAATGAACAAGGAAGTTAGTCAGACGCATAATTTTTTTTCCAACTTAACTGCGTTGTGTTAATTATAATTAAATACGTCCATCCTTATGTGTCGTCCAATGGATAAATTTTTTGACAATTAGATGAGTATAATACATGAACTTCTTTCCAACAATGAAGAGCCGTGATATCTAGCTTTCAATTTTTATCACGACTCGTAAAAAGGAACAAATAGGTTTTCTTATTCTGTGCACTATTCTAACTTGAAAAACGTGTCAAATGGAAATGTAAAACTATACATAGTATGATAGGTACGTTATCTAAAAATATAACAATAGCGAAACGCATTTAAGGGCGGCAAACACAGCTATGCAACTAGTAAGCAGTAAGTCAACTTAATTATCTACAAACTTCAATATTTATCGAATTTCATTCAGAGACAAGTTTAGGGCATTGCCTCAAAAAAATTAAGCAATTTTACCATTTTTTTCCAAACTTTTACTTAAATGAATGCTTTTATGCCAAAGTCTGCTTTTGATTTTATTATAATACCAAGTGACAATTAATTATCGATTGCTCAATTGAATATAATTTTGATATTTGCTTTAAGTATGGCTGTGTGATTGCGGCTCCTTAAAGTCGTCAATTTTTGAAACGCACAGGAAAGCATGCAAGCATTTTCTTCATAATCGACTATAAATATGCCTGAATATACAGAAAAATGATGATAAGTTTTATTAAATATTATGTATTAACCCTTTTAGTCAAGAATGTTCGTTTTGATGAAGATTTTCAAGTTATTTTTAAACAGTAAATTTGATCATATTGCATGAAATTTACGTCTCTTTTTAGTAAAGTGTAACTGTTACTAATTATTTTTTGTTACAAGTGGCCTGTTTGTTTGATAAATCTGAAGGTCATTTCAGAGTTATTTTTTGTGTAGGTACACAGTAGGTCAAGTTTGGAAATTAAAGTCACTTTCCACTTAAAATAAGCTTTTTTGAAAAGGCTCGTAAAGTACGAGCGGCTCGAGCTTTTCAAGCGTTTCAAACAGCAAAATTCTTAATTTGTCAGTGCAAGTTGTTCCGAAACTCAAGTCAGCTCAAGCTTTTGCTCTCGAGCCTGAGCCGAGCTTTTGCAAAAAGTCTTTTGAAATGATTCAGCAATTAAAATGCAAGAAGAGCTGTATTTTTTAACAAAATTTTTGTAAAGAACCTTGCCCTAAATTATTCAGAAAACCTTGTATGTACCCACCTGTTTAGCGACTTTTATTTTATTTTTAGTACATTGAATATGCAAGGGAATTTGATTTATCCATTCACCGAATCAAACCAAAAATATTTATTTTTATCGAAAATCATGACTAGAAGGGTTTTAATTTCTATAAATGAAGTCTTTTTTGAACTCTCGCGCGTAAGTTACATGCCCGCAGTGGTATTATAACTTGAACGAACAATTCGTGAAGGTGAAATCGAGACTCTTCAAGAATAACAGCATGTTTGAATTATCGTATAGACGATTTAACAGCGTTCAAATGTAATTTTAGATTCAATGCATATTATATATAGGATTAATAGATCTACATTGAATTGGCATTGAGTTAGATTTGAAAATTTGTTTAATCCTTGAAAACATGTTGTTGTTAATGGTGAGTGTCGAAATAGTGAACAACGAAAAAAAAACTTACCTAAGGGTTTTTTGATGTTATGGCGGACAGAATTGATAGATCGGTCCTCCTCGTCTGAGTCTGCAACGTAGCAGTAGGACACATTCAAAGAAGGTGCATCACACGCATTCCAAAACACCTATTGCCTTTTTTATTCGATGTTTTGTCATTTTATTCTCTCTGTCCCGGTCATTCGTCAGTCACAGTTTACGTCGCTTTGGATCTTTGAAATAGGGAAGATAACTGATGATTTTACTTCAACTTAATATACAGCAACTTAAAAGTTGATTTGATGAATCATGACGGGATGATGATGCTGATTGCTAATGATTTGAAATTTAAATCTGTATTTTATCTTCCCCACGGGTTTATGATTATTCGGCATTTTCTGTCCTTTTAATTATAATATCTACATGATATTTTTAGCGAGATAGATGAAATTTAATTTTGACATGTCATCATGAATAAAATAGTCGTCAGTCATTCGCATTTCAAAAGTATTTGCTGGAAAAATTGGTGCTGGGGTTGTTCTACATTATTATCTAGAATATATTTTAAAATATTATAGTATACATGTTTTCACGAAAATGATTTACTTACATGTACAAAGTAATTTTGGCAAGGTGCCAAATGCAACATGAAAATGACATTGAGTATATAATGGGAATTCTATTTTTTACTAATCTGATACCAAAATGTACTTTTCTCTCTTTTATATTTACTTGCACGCAGTTCCAAATTTAACAATGAGATGGCACTTAATTGATTTACATTTGAAAAGCTTCGTACCGCTATTATCATTTTTATGTATTAATATGATAAAATTCAAGAGGAATAAAGTTAATGAAATGAAAAGTGAGAGTATGAAAATATGCTGATGAGAGTTCGTAGTTAGTATTACATGTAAAAAATGATGTACTCATAGATGAAGAGTTTGCCTGATGTGTTAAATAAATTAAAAAAGCCCTGGAATAATTGCGCTGAAAAGCGAGGATTGTCGGGCAGTTTTAAACATATACAATAATCTCACCTGTCGCTCACGTAAGCCACTGCACAAATAAAAAATCACGAGAATCATGAAATTGGGATAACATTAGATGAGTACCATTTCTCAGTTGACATAATACTCAACTAAACATATTCAATACATGCCACCAATATAATGAATTATTGAAATGAAACAAAAGGCGTTTCCTTATTAGGATATCATATGGCTACGGATAGGGGTTATTTATCTTGTAATTCAAAACACAAATTTGCGTGGAATATATGCATTCTCACTTTAAAGAAAAATCTATCTGAATTAAATGCTGTTTATAATTTAAAAAGAACTTATTCCTAGGTAGACACTTTCAAATTTCCCGCATATCAAAAAAATTATTTATTTACAATTCAAAAATAGCAAAACCATTAGTACTGTCTTGTGTTTTTTTAATAAATTTACTTGTTACGTTGAGGGGAAATTGAAAATGCGAGTCTATTTATTTTGTTTATCACTGTGCATACAAAATTGAAGTAAACACAAAATTTTATTTTTGAATTTTTGGAATTATAAACGAGACAAAAGCAATGATCTATTTATAATAAAGCGACGAAATTAGAATTATCTATGTTTGTTTGTTCAGAGTCAAAGGAGTGAAAAATATTTTTATGATGACTGCAATAATGTACACACATTGACACCTATAAGCGATAAAAACCAACAGTCATTAATTTTTATAAGCATTAAATTTAATAAAACTTTTGAATACTACGAATGTCATGTGTTTGATAATATAGCATTCATGTGATGTTATGAAAATCGATTATATATCGCTTGAAGAAGGCATACCTGAATT
Organism: Galeopsomyia nigrocyanea; assembly: GCA_035047105.1. Classification (NCBI taxonomy): domain Eukaryota; kingdom Metazoa; phylum Arthropoda; class Insecta; order Hymenoptera; family Eulophidae; genus Galeopsomyia; species Galeopsomyia nigrocyanea. The sequence continues at coordinate 1,829 of JAWWMK010017312.1, read as the reverse complement.
CAATTCTCTCACTAGCGATGACATGGCATTGGTAACGTTGTCAGCAGCTATTAAGAGGTCATTTCTCAGTGATCGTCCCAAACTATTATTTGCGCTATTAGAACCACTGCCTGGAAGGCTGTTTGTCCTGAATGCTGACCTAGTATCGAAAATCTCTAACTTTTTAGCATAAAGCTCTTTTTTTGCTTTGAATTATTTGTCACATATACAACAAAGATAAATATTTTAGATTCATAAATAAAGTCGTAAGCAAATATAATTTAGCATGCTGGTTCTTTTTTATCCTTCCAATTATTTATTAATTTATCTACGCAACTACTTTCGTTCAACCGTGGTAATACCATGAAAATACTGTAATTTAGCTATCAAATTTGCAATTCTCTTCTGTTGCGTGCTGTTATATCAAACGGTTTAGTAACTTTTACCGTGCTAATTATAGTACATTAACATTTCCAACAATGATCTAGATAAAATACAGCAATGGATAGGGTATAAACATAAGTGGCATTCATTAAAGCAGGATTGAAATAAAAATAATCACCATAGGATATAGTTTTATAAAACGTTTACTAAACAAAAAATAACATAGTAACAATTGATAAGTACTAGCTTTTATGGAATGTGAAACCGGCTCGTTTGCATTGTTTTTATATACAGCATTCGACGTAGATTCAATTTAAAAATGTATTATTTTTTCCTAAAAAAAACACTCGACGCTAAAAAGTATTCGAATACTGTAAATACGCCAGAATTTCAGGAATGTCAAATAAGGGAAAATATTTGTTATTACAGCATAAAAAAATTTTAATTGATCAATTGAACAATTAGTGCTAAATATTTCGAAATACACAAATTAAACACTAACTGTATCGCTATTGAAAATTGAGATTGGAAAAGATTGCAATGTAGTAACAAAATATTCGAAAAATTTGATTAGATTATTAAAAATAAGTAGTGGATATATTTGTAGAAAGCTTTCATGTTTTCGATAGTTAGTAATAAAAATGTGTATTTATTTATGAGTGCTAAGGTAATTTTATGGTACTAAAGATTTAGAATGTTTTCTTAATATTATTTACAGAATATCGCTGTTATTTATTTACAATTTCAATTTTCGTTAATAGACAACAAAATAACAATATCTAGTAGTCAGATGTCTTTAAATTAATAATTTTGCAATAATAATAAGAATAATGATTATTACTTGTACCCTTATTGTTATCATCATTAAGTTATCGAAATTACAACACAAAATATAAACAGATATAACATGTTACGGTGAAAAATAATAAAAAATATTGCATAGAGCATCAGACGCGACTCTAAAAACAATATGCAGTTGCAAATTTTTTATAGAATATTCAAAAAGTTATGATACACAAACGGTACGTGATATTGTTTGTAATTTTTGGACGATTGATGACAAAATGTGGCATCAATTTTAATACCCAACTGTTATATTATACAGACACATGAACGGCATGCTAGAATGTAGCAACACATGGGCTTGTTTAATTTGTGTTGTACTGCACAGCATATACAGTTATGAAAATGCAGACATCAAAGGCGTACCGTTTGTGTGTGTGTACATCGACTAATCGGAAAATGAAGGTAGCGTCATCGCAATGCCTAATAAAGCTTTGATGACGCCTTACTGTCTACATCTTAGCAAGGAGTTAAAATATTCATGATAACAAAAGTCAAAGTAATCAATGCAGCAACAATAAAAATCTACGATGTCGCATGGCGTTAAAATATATATGAGCAATTCCACAAAAAAACTGCCATAATTCGGCACCGTTTGTCCGAATTTTCATATTAGAGGCACG
>JAWWMK010017291.1:0-19947 GCA_035047105.1 Galeopsomyia nigrocyanea | reverse complement strand
ATGTACGCGACGATGATGCAAAGTGTAGATGAAAATTTAACGTGAAGCCGCTTTTGTTAATATTATCAGCGCGTCGGGCAGGGCAAAAAAAAACGAAACAATTAAAAAGATTCAAAAGAGCTTTCTCTCTCTCTCTCTCGCCTAATTATACGTCCCGACACGATCTCTCTCCTATCGCGACAATTAATCATCGTGCCTAATTAGCGTGTAAAATTGGCTGTCGCGTGAAACTTCACACGCTTTTGTTTTCGAGCAAGAGAGAGGGAGAGATAGAGATCGGTTTTACGCTTCAATGACGCCTCCTCTTTTCCATTCAGCCTGCATACACATTTTTATCCACTTCTTTCGAGCTCTTTTTTTCTCTCTCTCTTATCGCAGCAGCAACAACACCGATTACAATTTTGCCAGTGAAAATTAACAGAGATTTTTTCGGATGAGCTTGTAATTACTTTAATGCCTCGTTCGATCGTATAACGTAATTCTATCGAATATTTTTTTTCTCTTTTTGCCTTCAAAGCTGATTCGTGCTTTGAGGATTCAACCTTTTTCAAGTTATATCGTTCACGGCAGTCTACATAAAATTCTACGTAAAAATAAAGAATTCTTTCAATCTTTCCTCGACTATCGCAGCGAAAATTAACGAAACAAGTGGAATTCAAGCATCCACCTAATAAATTCAAGCTGCAAATTACGCAACGAACAATCAAATCTCTACCCGCTGTTCCAATATCGACGCGTCTTCCCTATATAACCTCTCACCCTCCCAAAAGCATTTGTCGGCTCCAAATCCGAGTGAGTGCGAAACAAGCGGCCGGATAATTAATTGAATATCTCCGATAATCAATGCCTCGACGCGCACACTCTCATTGTTTGTACATGTATATATACACATATACATATATATGTATGTACTCTCCCTTCCTCTTTGTTTACCGGTGCACAAATTAGTATATACGTTCCCTCTCCTCTCCCGAGCTGCCATGTTAAAGCTGCATTAACATTAATGAGTTTATTGTTAAAACTCGCATGCGTTTCGATTAGCCGCTGCGACAGTCGAATCATTTTTCGTTAATACAACTGCACACGCCATAATATCGAATTTTCGTTGTTCTTTTTTTTCTTTTTCGCAAAGGCGTCGATTCACGAGTACGTTCGAATTAAAAGTGTAGAAAAAAAAGGGGCGAGGGGAGAAGAAATTTTACTGGAAATATTTAATGGGTAACGGGTTGCTTTATTTCCAGCTTTCGTTTTAATTAAAAGGCCGCTAATTCGTTTAATGAAGAATCGACGTTATTAGTGATGATTAATCAGAGTTGCGCCTGAATTTGCCTTCGCGCACGGGCTATGCTTAAATTGGAGTTTCAATTTTGCCAGCCAAGTTCATTCATTGTACGCGCGCGCGCGCACACACACACATACACGCGATTATTGATTAATCATAAAATTCTATTCGATCGTATGGTATTAATAACGGTTAGTTGTGTAGCTGCCAAACAGTGTATAGATAAAAATGAAACTATTGGAATTTGAACGTGTACCAAGTGCGTAATAATCATTTGATATAAGCGCATAAGTGATTTATTGGAAATTAAACGAGAAAATGGAGGTTACGCTACAGATAAGATGAAAATTATCGACATCTAACCACGAAAATAAATATAAACACCCTACTTTTTTCGTGCTTCCCCCCTTACGCTCTTAGACTGTAATTGATATATACTGTGCCCAAGCTTTTCAAACGCGAATCTTACTCTGCCCCATCCTCGTCTGTTTTCTTCTTTTTCTTCTTTATCTTCTTCTTTTTTCATAACATCAATAAATTTCTCAGATGCTGCTTGCATTCACGCACCGCTCTCGACCAAAAGCGAAAATGACGAATGCTTTTTCATCTCCGGCACTCGCCTCTAGGTCTCTCTCTCTCTCTCCCTCTCTTTCCCTTGTATTCAGGGTCCCCTTTACCTGAGCGCACCGGAAAGTAATTTACATTGAATTACGGAGATGCATGCGTCGAGGAAGTGCCTTGGGCGTTTTGCAATATTTACTTTCAAAAGCAAGCTAACTGGAAAATAATTTGCTTTCTGTTTTATTTTGTATTTGATGAGAGAGTTATCAGTGTTGATGGGGCGTTCTCTTGATGAATAAGTTAATTGATTTTCAAAATCGAAATAAGAACAGTAAAGATACGTTTAACTGTGTTGTAATAAAACAAAGAAAGTTTGAATTATATATATGTTAACGTTGCGGTGCTTAGTTAGAATTCGAAAAGCGTTGAAAACAGTCTATGATTTTCGTGGAAAAGGGGCAATTGTTCATGAATAATTTATAACATTGCCTGGGGCGCAATTCGTAACTGAACGGTCTTGTAATGAAATTCGACAAAAGACTAAAATACAAGACAGAGAATCCTTGTACTTCGTCTCAATTATAACTTTCAAAGATTTGCTCTTCGCTTAATTAGAACTGTTAATTATCTCACTTTTGACGCGGCTGGATTGCGTTACTAAGTTTCATAGATTTAACGTAATAGTATTATTACACTCTACTAAAAACTCTTCCTGTTTAATTTCATCAAGATTTTTGATATACTTTTTGATATATATTACATGAAATTTTGTATATTGCAAATATCATTTCAGTCACATGTAAGCAAAAATTATGTTTCTATAATTACATCCGGAATATTGTTATGAAAGCATCCCGAGTGGTAGTTAATTAGATAGGAACATCAAAGGTTCCTTTGATCAGAATTTCCAGTGTAAGCCATTCGTGAATTTTAGCGAATGTAAACAGTTTGACTTCGTCACGTCCTATTCAGACATTATTGCCCAAAATGTTAGCTTGTGATATTTGTTTGTTTGTTACAACAGCACTAAACCTCTTTGATGAATGACGTTAGGAAACTTTGTGTATATGACAGAAATTTAAGGATAAAAGGAAATTGTTTGTTTACCTTACCATATAGAATCCGATAAAATAATCTGATCAAAAATGAACATCGACGAGCAATATCACTTCGATAAATGATATCTCGACCAGCGAAAAAAGTATCAGATGCTTCGGGAATTTAGATTCCAAAACCGCGAGCAGAAAAATGTGTTGAAGTTTTTAACCTTGCAAAGACTAACAAGAGAGAGAGAGAGAAAAAAAATCATCAGTTTGCATAAGACGTGCATTGTCGGCTGTAAATCATAGAGAGAGGGAGAGAGAGAGAGAGAAAGTGCGCATGCAAGCTGTATAAGGATAGAAGTTGCAGCGTGGTACGGGTCTGCTGGGAAATAAGGGGTCCAAGTTATCCTCTGCAGCTTCCTCGTCTTCCATGGCAAATAGCCGCGCGCAGCGCAACCCATAGACTTACTCACCGCGCGGGCGCGCGCGATGTCGTTAGTTGTATAACCTTCCGCTATAACATCTTTCTTTTTTTAGACTTTCTTTTTTTTTTTTTCTTTTGCGTGAGCAAAAATAGAAGAGATAAGACGTTGTTGTCGACGTGCACGATAATAACATAGCTTGTTAAGGGATGATTGTACATACGAGTTAGCGGTGTGCAAAGGGAACAATAAGAAAAGCATTATATTTTCTTCTTTTTTTTGCGCTCGGAATTGCGTTCTAGTTGTGTTGGTTGCAGAAATTTATGATTTATTCTCCAAGTGGACTGGTTATAATAAGATTTCTGTATTTTATACAGAGAGTGTATTCACGGTCGCTTATTCCTTTGTAAATAAAAATATTTTTTGCCCAACAATTCGCCCGAAGTAACGAGAATAATTTTAAAGATCATTTCTCCGTTTTACGATGAAATTCCATAACAAATTGAAATTCCGCGCTAAAGATAAAAAGCAAAAAAAAAAAAAAAAACCCAGCTGGTAAAAACACTTTACGAGTTCAGGCAAAACACGCACATGGCATTTTCATAAAGTGGCTATTTCGGGACGTTCTTTTTTTTTCTCTCGGTCTCTCCTACGAGTACGCGGTGGCCGTTAAACGGGCCGCATCCCGAGATTTATTTCTCTCATATCTGGCGACGCCATTAGAGTTCTCGCGCACGTGCCGCTTTTTCTTTTTCCCCTCGGCTTCTCTTCTCTTTCTTTCTCTTTCACACACTCTCTCGCCTATGACAATTTTCCACGCGGGGAAAAGAGCACGAAACGCTCGCGCGCGACCGCCAATTGAGCTTTATCGTTCCGTACACATCTACCCTCCCCGGAAAAAAAAAAAGGAAAGGTAATCCAGATTTTTATACGCGTGCCTTTTCTTTCAATTGTCGCGCGTTCTCGCTTCTTAGATGAAGATTTACTGATATTAGTAAGAATGACGGTGATAATGTGCCTCTTATTATCCTAGTTTCTCTTGCTTTTCGTAGTCTATGTTGTTCTGTGTGTAGTTTGTGAGACTTTTATTTTTTGGGTTACTGGGTCGAAAAGTACATTTATAGTTTGAAAAATGTCTTATATAAGTAATTGGCGGAAAAAATCTTTTAACACACAAGACCTACTTTACAATTTGTTGCACACAATGATACTTTTGATAACAGTGATTAACAACTAACATTGCATCGTACTTAGAAGTCGAGCAACTCCTTTACAAAGCGATACATTCGCGATCTTCAATTCAGGAAGTGAACATTTGCATCTTAATGTAATTACCGCGGAACGGCATGAAAGTCCTATGAATCAAATTATTATGAATAATAACTTGCAGCTCCTGCACTGCTCGAGTTATTAACAGTAATGACTTGCTAGTTTTTTCCTTCTTCTTCTTCTTCTTCTTCTGCTTCTGGTGCTGTGCAACTCAACGAAGCTCTGGAACCGACGACAAAGTTCGAGTCGCGTGAAACACGCACTACTTTCGCCAACTCGCTGGCGCGCGCGCGCGCGGCAGCTTATCCATTTCATGTACTTGTCTTTGTTTCGTCTTTAGTATTCCGTGTCTTAAAGTTTCTTAAACGCATCATGCATTCACTTCGTTGATAAGCTTACTTTAATTAAGACCTTCAGTTTTTCTTGTTTTTTTCCTTCTCTTTTTTTTCATTCTCTTCCGTAGAACCAATTTAAGTTTATACCGCCTTTATCAGTCCCACGTACTTTTCATTCTTTTTACAAGCTAAAAAATTTGAGCGAGAGCAATTTGTGTATATAACACGAGTTTCGCGTCGATTTATCGAAATACCATCCGATAGAGAGGGAGAGAGAGCAAAGTTCGTTCACTTGACACAAAGTAAACGAACGTTGTGTGTGTGAACGTATGTGTCTGTGAAAAGCGTGTAATCTCGTGAAACGTAGAATCAAATTAACGCGATCAATCATCCGAAAAAGCGCTGTGGTTCCCTGTACTATTCCACCTGTTTCGTTTCTTCTTTTTTTTTTTTGTTCTCCTTCCGAGTCTCGTCCGTGCCACAATGGAATTTAATTCGGGCTTGGTTTACAAGTGTACAAAGAGCGATCAATATAGCAAGGATTTCAAATGCAAAAGAAGAAAAATTTTACAGTCAAGGAATGCCGAAGCATGTAAAGGATATATATATATACATATACATGTATATATATTCACTTTTAACGCGCGTATACGTTACATTTGGACGCTCTCATTCGCGGCATGCGAACTCGCAGTATATTTTCGCTTGCGCACACCTTCTCTTTGGTTTTTTGTGCAAGAGAAATGGAATGAGAGCTACGAGCCTATGAAATATTTTGCACGCTCGACATCGTTATTATTCGAGAGAGTGAGAGAGAGAGAGAGGCTTTCGCGAGATTCGTCGGATTCTTTTAACGATTCGAATACCGTATACTAGTTAACACGGAAAATACGATTTTAATATTATTCCATGACATTCTTCTCCGTAGAAGGAGATTCTAATATAAACTTAGCATTGCTCGAGGATTGTTCTGTGATTGTATTTTCTTTTTTCGTAGGAATCACAAATTTTTTTTAGTAGAGGCTACTTTATACTTTTGTTTAGTAGACACTAATATATTCACTTACAATTAGAAGTGAACATACAATAAAGATGGTTTTCTCGATCAATTTCAGTTTGGCGATTGATTTTCTTGTATTTTTTGCTACAATAATGTCTTTTTACTTTTCTTAAATCTTATAATCGAAAATGAATTAACGACTAGAAAATTCTAATTTGTTACTTTCAATTTTAATAATTTTTCGATAACATATTTGGCGCTCGCTACTATACTAATCACTTTAAATTAGTCCAAACATCGTTTCTGGAAAAAATTCAGTTTTATCATGGACAGTAAGATAAAAGAGCGGACAGATAATAGGTTATTTGTTGAAATGTTTCATTTTTGGCACGTGCTATATCAACGAATACCGGTATAGTTCTGGTGGGCGTTTAAATCTCCGAAAAATATCCACGCCAACGATAGAATCCAAATAGAAGATTGGAAAAATAATTATATTGGATTCTGGGCGTATAAATTGATGTAATAAAAAGTCTAAACAAAATATAAGAAATCAAATTGATTTTTAAGAAAAAATTAATTAACAATCGGCAATTTAATTCAACAAGATAAATATGATTGAAGTTATAGTAAATTATAATATTAATCGGTATAGAAGATGAAAAGAGCATCCAACACCCACTTCAACAAGAGAGGTATATTGCAGGTGTTTGTTCGTACCATACTCACTCGAGCTATAGTATTTCAGCGTCGGGTTCGCTAAAGATACCATGAATTCACGATTACGGATCTGGTTTCCCTGATATTTCATCTCCTGTAACGCGTCAAAGATCCCTGGTCTTCGATGTATTTACTGATGTGTTTTTGTTGGAAAGTATATTTCTAATTTTGTATACATTGATTTTTTTGTTAGTTCGATGAAGCCATAAAGTTTTCAAGCAGCCATAATCGAAATAGTTTTTCAAATTATGCAAAGTGCCATTCACAGTGTGACATCAATCACTTTTTTACGAATAAAAAATGTATTTGAAAATTGTCTGAAAGCTGCCTTAATCATCCAAAAACCTGCGACACCATAAAAGCTAAGGTAAAAATCATAAAGCAGCTTGGCAGCCACATGTGGCGCTTACAGCTGCCTTCGAAAGCTCGCCACTCGATTTGCTGCGAGCTTTTACGATCGGAGAGCTTTTAACGCAGCTGCGAGTATCGTAGAATCCTCAGCGGAACGAGGCGGACGGAAACTGTAATTGTTAATGCGCAAGTTATATATGCGTCGAACTGATTTTGTACTTTGAAAATTGATATTGAATTTGCACATTGTATTTTTTCGTCTGGTAATAAGTGAGATATATTAAAGTATTTAAAAAGTGATCTCAAAAAATTTAATAAATTCCGCGGAATCTAAGTCAATTGAATTCATTGAATCGATCATCGAATAATTGTTGGCGTGTGTATTAAAAGAGCTCCAAAACAATTGGAAATCATCTAATATGACTACATTATTACTTTTTTTAATATAACTCATACTTTGGAATACTGTTGAGTCTTTTAATTCAATATGCTTTCATTTCATTTCCATAAATTATAATGTTTTCAAACAATTTCTCATTTTCGTCTTTTGTTTCTTAATTAATTTATTATTTTACACTTGCCGTCAAAGAAATATCAAAAGAAAAATCAAAATAATAAAATTGATCAATTCACGTTCCAATCCACATGAAATTTTACTAACATAACGACATGAAAGAATCGACCGTCGAATTATTTCAAAAATTTCATCGAACGAAACCAGCAGCGCGCATTCTCGGCAGATCAATGGACCCTGCAACATCCTAAGCTCCGCAAGTTTCCACTTTACCGACGACAGGAGCTTGCAGCTCGCGAGATAGGGTTGCGAAATGAGCTTTTCCTGGAAAACAGTACAGTGGCGCCATCCGACTAACCACTCGTGAAACTTGAAAAGCACTACTCTGAACGATCGAGGGGAGGCGCTTATAACAGTGCGAGAGGGCGGGAAGTTGTTGTGGTGGGGAACAGCGCTGAAAGATTGTTTTTCGCACTATATTCGCATAAATCTAATGTTTTTTTGGAAAAATTAATAGCTATGATAAATTCGTAAAAATATTCGTACGTATAAAATGACAATTCATTTGAGTAATTTCAATGAAGTTCAGAAATACGTAAAATTAATTTTGAAAAGGTTTATTACCTATCATATTGAAGAATTTCCTATGAAAAATAATATATTATAAATAAAATTTTCAAAAATAAGCATTATTTAATGCCAAAATCGAAAACACACCCGATATATACTCATGCATATTTCAGGTTAAATTGAATCTCTACAATCGTCTGAAAAAGCAACATCAGACACATCACTGAGCACTCAATATAATCAGAATTATAAAAAAAAAATATTAAATGAATATAAAATTCTTTCATTTTTTTATTAATTTTAATTTTTTTTTCCATACAAACTCAATCGAAGTATTACGAAAACTGCGAGTATTTACTGTAAAAAATGATTTCAACGCGTTAGAAATAAAAAATAAATAATAATAAAAAGTCCCATCCGACAGCCCGCAAAAAAAAATAATAATAATAAAAAAAATAACACTTGGTAGTATTCCTCTTTTGTTTTTTTTTTTCTAGTTCTCCGAATAATCCATCTCGCTCAATCTCCCTCAAAACATTTCATTTAATACAAGTACATATACACACACACACGCCGAAAGTGCAGTGGAGGAAAAGCTGGGCTTGGCTTGCGAGTGCATCGGCGTATAACCACACTTTGCAGAGGGCTTTATTCAAACTCATATTTGCCGGGGGGAAAGCGCAAATGCGCTTAAATCGTAAACACCGTTAATACCTGGCCGCCGCGGCGAATCCCCCTGGCATTTCGCACTGGGTTCCGCGTAATCTGCGTGTAGTTCGGAGATTGCATTGGGCTCAAAGGGTACGTTCAAGCTATTTTTTCTTTGTTCGATGTAGATTGGATGTGTTATTTAGCTTACAATAGGATTGAATATATTCGAATCAACACGTCAATAAGTCCCTTTGAATAGCTGATTCAGATAGTATTTGAAAGCGATTTTTTCTTTTCGAACCATTATTCTTCCTAAATTAATTTTATCTCTGATATCTCTAATATCATTGCATTACTCACCGACAAAATGAATTCAAAAAATTAAAATCATTTGATAGACGAAAAAAAAAAAACACTGACGCAATAAAGTAATGATTGGACTAATGACAAAGCCAAACAACAAAGCAGGCACTGCAGCCATTGGCTCTTTCTCTCTCTACGCAGTGCGTGACCAGTTTGTCGAGATCGCATACACACGCAGAAGAGAATGGCAAACGCGGCGCCAGCTCTTGTGGAATGCCAATGAGACGTGCGCTATTATCTCTCTGTGCTCTCGACTGTTGATCGAATCCCTGTGTTCGAAATTTTCTAGGCTTTAGGTCTGTTCGATGTGTATCATAACGTTGCCAATTTCACAAATTGACCATTTCTCTAATTGGTTGGATGATCTGTCTCGCGAATAATGGATTGACATGATACATTTAGGTCGGTGATTTATGATGGATACAAACAGGTTAATTATATATTTAAACTGAATATATATATGAGCAAATCTACAAAAAAAATTTCACAATTCGAGAAAGTTGGGGCGAATTTTCAAAAGGGGTGCACGCTCTTGGGGATGCGATTTTGTCAATCTATATTACATACAGAACCTAAAAAAACAGGTGCCCATTTCCGAACCGGCGTGTGACAAACTTTTTTTGCATAGAAGCTCTAAAAATTATCGAAAAAAAGAACGCAATTTTCCATGGTTTTTTGGAGTTTCATAGAAAATGGAAAATGATAGCGTTAATCTGAATTCAGAATCGAAATCTACGGCTTAAAATACATCGAAAACCATGTTTTATTTTCTTTCTACTCGCAATTTCTGTCCTTATAGAGCATTTTAAAAAGTAAGAACGCATAAAAACTTAAAACTATGCAATTTTCACATGTTTCATGAAATTTTCGTGTTTTCAGAGCTCTACATGGATCTAAATTCAATGTAGAAAAAAATAAAATATGGTTCTCGACGTATTTTGAGCCGTAGAATTCGGTTCTGAAGTCAGATTAACGCTAACATTTTTTGTTTCTTATGAAATTACAAAAAATCTTAAATCAAAAAAATCGCAGATTTTTGTTTTTTTTCGATGTCAGAGTTTGCACATGATTTTGATACTGTCACACGCAAAAAAGGGGGTGTCACATTTCAGGAGGAGATGGGCAAGAAAATTACGAATCTTTTGATACCTCGTAGAACAGTGTGCACCTAAAATTGAGAGAGACCACCCAGTTTGAATATTTGAAAATACTTTCTTGAATTACGGCAGTTTTTTGTGTAGATTTGCTCATATAACGAAATCCTTAAAAAAACACACTTTTTTGGGGTCTAGAATGGCAAAAATTTTTTTTGTTGCTAAGGCTTCCGGACCTTCTTCCTCTTCTTTTTGAAGATATATAGTGTCGAAAAATGCTCGTGAACATTGGAAAAGTCTACAGGAACTACTTTTCCGGCATTTTCCCATTATAATTAAATGGGCTTTTCTCACAGAAAATAGGCGAAAAACGGAATTTCTTAAAATATTGATTTCTCTGTTTCTAAGACCGCTAGAAACATTTTTGACCAATCAAAATGATAGCAAAAAAGAATACCTTTACGCAGAAAAAAGTTTCATTGAAAAATAATTATCCGGTGGCAAGTTATCAAAAAAATTGCAAAATAATCACATTTTTAGTTTGTCATTAATATCGGAAAAATGCTGAAAAAATATAGTTCCGGAGGACTTTTCCAATGTTCACGAGCATTTTCCGACACTATATACCTTCAAAAAGAACAGGAAAAAGGTCCGGAAGTCTTAGCATTAAAAAAATTTTTTGCCATTCTAGACCCCAGAAAAGTGTGTTTTTTTTAAAGATTTCGTCATATACACAAGTAAATTTTCCCTCGAGACTGCAACGAGCAAACGAGCTCTTTCTGTAGTCAAACGCAGTGATATTCTCTCTCTCTCTCTCTCTCTCTCTCTCTCTCTCGGTATGCGTGTGTGTGTGTGTGTCTCTCAGGTCTGGATGTGTATTATTATAGATGAGATCATTTCACAATGAAATTTTGATACGAATTGAATCGCATCAAAGCGGCATATGTAGCGACGTTTTGTTGTCACTGGCTTCCAATTTGCGCGGGAAAATGAGCTACGAATCCTGTAACAACGCGGTTATATCCGAATCGTGTCACTCGGCAAACCGACTGTCTATTTTGCGTTCTATAACGCTGCCAGTTTATTTGTTTACACTTACTGGAAATCTCGAATAATCTCTTTTATACGAGTGAAATTTAATTATAACATGTGTCAGAAACAAATACAATAGATATATGCTTTTAAAATTACTTACTCGAACAGTTTATTATTCAATTGATTGGTTTCCAATTACTGTGAAATTCAAATAATTACTTCCACACCAAGATTTTCTCGTGGCTCAGTTAAGTGTAAATCTGTAGCTTTAATTTACAGTCGATGTGCAGTTGTATGTACTTTTCAAATTATCTATTTTAATTGCAGTACACGCGAGCAATGTAGCCGATAAATTTACTTTTTCCTTCACATATGGATCGATAATTATGGTAAAAGCTTTGATCATTTAGTTTCGGGAAAGTTTAATTTACTGCCATCCAATAAATTACAAAAATACTTCTAATGTTTTCATTATTGTCATTTACTTATCCAATAACATTTCCAAAAAACAGCAAACTAGAAAAGTTTAATCCCAGCCGAAAATACTAAAAGCCAATCGAAAGCGTGTAATAGGAAAGCGAACCAGATCACCGTGACGCAACCATCACCTAGCTAATCGCTGGCACTTTGTTGGACTTGCAGTAACGACAACAACAGTCGCTCGCTCGCTCGCTTCATCCACGAGAGACAATAGTCGGGAAATGAGGCTTACTGCTGTTGCACGAGACAATACTTTTCCGTTTAAGGGTGATTACCTGTATTGAGCACACAATCGATAGCGAGTGATGTAGCAATATGTTTTTGATTGGTTGAACTTACAGAAGTTTCGTATGGAAGTACTGATAAAAATGGTAATGAAAATGATGAAAGTGGTAACTTGTAAAAGAGCCAAATTGATAGGAGTATTCTTCTGACTCTTTTACAAGAGCGGCGCGTCGGCCTTAATTATATAATTCAAGAACATGTGTACTCTTATGCAGAGTAATTTTAACTATCGATTCAGCAGAAGTTTATATTTACAACGATAAATACGAAATTTTAAGTCTTTTTTTTTAATTCCCCTCAAGTAATCCGAAAAAAATGCCGGAAAAATTATAATTGCGTTCTGAATATGTCATTAATAATTGCGTAAAAAAAAATTTCAAGTAGTACAAGTTTAAATTCTGTCATACGGGTATTGATAAGATTCTGCATGCATACTGATGCTTTATTTATGAATTAAAAAATACATGATGCTCAGGAAAAGAAAGATCATATATCCATGAAATTTCATCGTCTTTAATTGCAACAATTAGTTTATTCTTAGATTTCAATTCATCACGTCAAAAGTCGCCTGCGAGTTTACCAATAAATCAATCACATCGCATTCACTTCAGCCGATAGCAACCCTCATCAAACTAATTATCAACTATTCCAAAACTATTCGCCGAGAATCTCAACGTATAATAAGCAAATCTTTCTCTCCGCGAGGTGAGCGCCACACACGAGAGAGCATTAACGAGTATATACCGATCGATGTCGCGAAATTTCACGCCGTCCATCCCCCCCCCCCCCCCTTTCCTATGCCGCCCTTTCCCAGCGTCACCGCCGCGCGCCGTCGGTCCATTGTACGGAGCTTTGTTCGAACACTGACGGGGTCACATTAATCTGCCTCTTCCTCTCCCTCTCCCTCTCTCTCTCGTTCTATCCTCTACTCGCGCTCTGCACACGCTTTGTACAACGTTTGAAGGGAGGGTAGGTCGCTGTACGCGATTATCGCACTCTCCATCGTATAGCTTATATATATATACATAGACGAGTTTCCAGACACGCGAATTTCCAAGGACACAGCGACGAATGAGCGATGAGCGATTTCCGCGCTCTGCTGAAGATTACGCAACCTCAGGGCGCATTGATGTGCTGCCGCCGCCGCTGCGCGTACAAAGAGACAAAGTTTGGCTACTCTCGCTATCCTACTTCGCGACAATTATTAACGAGCCAATTTTGACGATAATTATTCGCGAGCGAATGATTTGAGTGTATAATTACGATTGTGCGATGTGTACTTTACCTTTGAAGATATTCACGAACGACTCGACAATACACTATTTTATTATATTTTCACTACTCTATAAGATAGAGTGTGAATAAAATAATGAATTTATTTTAATAACACTAGTCTATAAAAAGTGCCATTCTCTGACTTACATGCTAGGTATAATTCCGTTCCGTTTAAAAAGGTAACATTTTCGTTTTTCAAAAGAAACAGAATAGGGTATTAAAAAAATGTAAAAATGCCAATTCTTTCGTGACGAATTCGAAGTCGTAAGGTAAAAAGAAAAGCTATTCGCAGTCGTTTCATAAGTAAACTTCACTTTCGCCCAGCTCAGCCGTCCACGAAACATCGGGCCAATTTTCATAAATTTCCTCGGCAAACGCAGCTGCACTACTCGCTCTTTTCAAGGCGACCTGCAGTAGCAGCAGCAGCAGCACCCTTCGCATGAATACGAGGCGAAAAGCTTCGCGAAGGAGAAAAGGGAGGAGGAGGGGGAGAGAAGAGAGAACCTATACGCGGCTGCTTGATTTATTTCGGCGCCGCAAAGATCTGGCGCTACTGGCGTACGTGCCATGGGCCTTAAATTACCGACTTATAAACTCTCCGACGCTTCCCACTTTTTCGCTCCTTTTTCATGTACCAGGAAGGATTTCTCGACGTCGAAGCGCCGACGAGATGCTACTGCTTCGGGATTTGCTTTTTTGCTATTGCCACTGTTCATTCATATAGAGAGTGTATTGTGGATTTTTCCACGACTGCACATGTGGCTGTATCGCATGAATTTTTCAGCTATCTTTTTTTTCTTTTTTTGGAAATGGAACTTGTGAAATTGAGTGCGGTGAGGCGTATGCGAGGATATCCTACCTTATATATGGAGAGTCAACTTTTGGATGATTATATCGAGGGATAGATTTACCTGTAACAAAAGTATTTTAGTGTTAGTTGCAGTAAAATTGTTCACGCTTGAATGTTAATTACTAGAAAATGAACGAATAAAATGTTAGAAGTGATGATTAAATAGAGAAATACTGCAAAGCCCAAGGCAACGTCACGAGCAACAAGACGTTGAGCGCACAGTCATGAGATTTTGGTCCTTATTAAAATTCATTAATTTAGTCTCGCGTCTATAAAAGTTTCATTTTGATGCAAATCCACGAACACGCCGCAGGGAAAGATAATCCACGGGGCCGCAACTGCGTTTACGCGCAGTCGTGGAAAAATCGCGTCGGCTTAAAAACTTTCGCGCTGCCACCGTCGTGTCGTCCGCCGCCGGGCGAGCGACTAATAACGAGTTTTGCTCCGCTTAACCGTCCGAGTTTATTTATTTTCACCAAGTGTGCCATGAAGTTTTTTTTTATTTACACCCTCTCTCGAGTTTAAGTAATTAGGCGGTCCTCGCGTACTTGTCATTGGAATTAAATTATTTTATTTTTTTCGTTAAAATGATAATCTTATTTTTGCTTTTAGAAATATGAAAAATTATTATTTTGAATTATAGGAGTATGATATACAAATGTAAACAGTGAGTTTAAAATAAGCATAACAAAGTGAAAAAAAGTTGAACGATTTGAGGGACTATTTGATCGATAATGCATTCTCGGCTATGCTACTTTTCCGGATACAAAGTCGAAAGATTTGTCAGTTACGTGCTATCGATTTGTCCTTCGCCAAGCTGAAAGACTGAAAAGCTCAACTATGATTTTACCGGGTCACATTCAAGGTTTTACCCACGCAATTTTGAAGAATGCGGACTACAAAGGAAAATCAATAAAGATACGGATACAGATTGAATCAATATATAGATACGAGTTCCACAATATAATTTGAAAATGTTTTTCGTAAATGTCATATAAAAAAATCAAACACATTTTATATGATAATAGAAAAAATCGACAACTCATTTCATATGAACGATGCAAAAGTGAAAGTTTATAGTCAAGATAAATTACAGACAAAAGAAATAAATAAAATTTCGTATCACAATATAAAATCAAATGAAAATCGACGCAAATACCGTACTACCACCGAGGATACCTTAAAGTAAAAAAAAGCGGTCCAAAGATCAGCCGCAGCCGTGAGCACTGAGAAAAGAAAGGCTATGTGTGTGTATAGGAGCCGCGAGGACTAGAAGTCGTTATTTATTCAGAGCCATGGTCCTGAATGGCGTTCACCTGATACCCCAGCAGTAGCAGCAGCACGCGCAAGACACAAGGTCTCAGACTTGCGGCTCTGAGCGAAATATGCCAGCTTATCGCCATTCATGCAACATTAGACCTTTGCGCGAGCTGTTATTTACCGCCACCCCATCGCTGACTCGATACTATATATATACGCTTGTGTGTGTGTATACCGAGAACCCCTTCTTTACGCGCGAGCTTATACTTGCTATTGAGAAAGCGTTATTTCCTGGCACAAGGTTACCGCGCTCGATCGTTCTGCGGAAAAGGTGATCATTTCATTTTTTTTTATGTGATTGTATGCTGCATTGGTGAAGACTTCGATAACTGTAATTCATGAAGGAATTTGAAAAACGCTTTTTATGTTTTATGTTCAATAGGAATTTTAATAATTAATGTAAAACGATATTCATAACCGATAATAAAATATTTAAAAATGCCATAAAAAAGTAAGCAAATATTTTCAAAAGTTTGAATGACTTGGCAACTCGCTCAAAAGTGCCTTTAATTCCCGAGCGAAAGTAACAATTGCGGAAGGGCAAGTTTAAGAGGGAAAAGTTTTCACGCCAAGGCGAGCGAGCGCGCGCAAACCCGTGATCGATCTTCCTCTCGCTCTCGCACTATAATATGGCCGTTGCGCTTTATAACGCAACAATGGTTACCTTGCCTTATCGGCCACTTTAACGCTAGCAGATAATGTCAACTCTCGCTACACCAAAAGACGTACTTTGTGCTTTATGCTTTTCGAGCTTTTCAGCTTTTTTCTTCTGCCTTTCGCAGAAAATACTTTTTCGAAAACTTGATAGTTTTTTTTTTCTTCGATTGATACACTATCACAAGAAAAATGTTCTAATTGGGTTAAATTTTCATTCATTAACGTTTTTAATTCAATAAAATACAAACGAAAATGTTTTTATGTAAGAAGGTATATTATTTTGAATGAATTAATTTCTTGAAGCTAGTAACAATTTTCTTAAATTTCAAAAAATTACTCGGAAATTAAAAAATTCACTGAAAATAAGAAAATTTACTCCTTAATAGTGCGTTATTTATGAAGTTGAGGTTGAAAGACCGAATTTTTGACAGATAATGAGCAACCGTGAGTTTTTGTGCTCTTCTAAGATCGCCGTCCCCTCAGGTTTAACTTACTAATAAACTTTAATACTATGTAGGATCATGAGTCATCAGAGTCAGCCTGTCAGCTTATTTTATCTATACTTATTGCATCCCAATTTAAAAAAATATTTGTCTTATTATGGTAACTTTGGTTGTTGTATACATATTATTTGAAAACTTCATCGTTAACTTCGGCTTTCTACTCGCATTAGGACAAAAGCTTCAATAGATGGAGAGATAAAAAAAGTCTGAAAGCTCTTTGCGTGAAAAATTGATAGAGAAACACTTTATAAATCTTTCAAATGCAGGCACCTTCCTTAAAATGAACTTTTCTCCACTTCAGAACAAAATATGATTATCGCCACACGGCACTCGTATAATCCGAAGGTACTTCTCCTCCTCTTCCTTCGTCGTCGTCGTCGTGTAGCACGTCGACGTCGTGGGCGTTAAATATTCAAAAGCGAAACTCGCGTGCATAATCCAAAAACGCAATCGCGCCTGCTAGCATTATGAATTTTTCGCGCGGGCGAGCAAACGAGCGACGACGACGACGACGAGAGAAAAGAGAGCAGGATTTGATAGTCGAGCGTGGACGCGAAAAAGCACCCATGGGGAAGACCTCGTAGAGAGAGAGAGAGAGAGAGAGAGAGAGAGAGAGAGAGAGAGAGAGAGAGAGAACGTAACAACTTTTGCGAACGTGCGATAGAAGGAGTCGCCTATGTATGTGTGTATGTGTGGGTGTATGTTTGTTATCTCTGCCACAGAGCCTCGTGGGGGACACTTACGCTTTAAAGCTCGAGCGCGGCAACTATTGCGGTCCAACCGTGGACAAGCCACTTTGCGTATGCAGCCGCTTTACTCCCTCGTGTACCAGAGACAGAGAGCGAGAGAGAGAGAGAGAGAGAGAGAGAGAGACCATTTTGAATTTCCGATAGACACTTTCCCTAAACAAGTGTACGTACTGGGTTTTTCTTCATGCGCTCAATAAAAACAAATTAGATGACAGCATTCAAAATTATACAATGAACTTTGTTACATTTATGAATTGTTTTATTTTTTGTTGTTGCAACATTCAG
Source organism: Galeopsomyia nigrocyanea (assembly GCA_035047105.1). Classification (NCBI taxonomy): domain Eukaryota; kingdom Metazoa; phylum Arthropoda; class Insecta; order Hymenoptera; family Eulophidae; genus Galeopsomyia; species Galeopsomyia nigrocyanea. The sequence continues at coordinate 2,333 of JAWWMK010017291.1, read as the reverse complement.
CGTTAACAGATTCGAGAAATACATACTCAAGCGGGTATATTTTAGTACTTCCTCGAGGCCTATATACACGTCGATGTAAAAGTTTATTGCCTCGATCGGACTTTCATTTTAAAATGCACTTCATCAATCCCGATTGACGTGTAGCAAAGTCGGGTCGTAAATGAAGTCAATAAGGGCGACGCGCTCGAGGCGGTTAAGTGGCTCAGCTCTGCGAATTTATAGGGGCAGTGACTTACTTCGTTCTCCTCCTTCCTTCCCCTCCTCCTCCTCCTCCTCCTTTCCCCAATCAATTGCCGATCGAATTAGAATTCCGTGCGCAGATTTCTCTCGGCTCTCTCGCTGTGTCTATCTGGAAGAGCCTCGATTTGTGAATTGGATGATGTCATTAGCATGGATTAAGTTATAATTTATAGTGTCTTTCTCCAAAAAAGTATAAATCTGTTCTGCATTAAATGATAAAATACATGGATATTCTATTGTTGTTGAATATCTATCTATCAGCAAAATTGTCGAATAAACCGATATGATTTGTTAATACAACAACGTATGCAAAAGGCCAATTATATCGAGGCAAAATATCTGCTGTATAACTCTCACTCTCACCCTTTTACGAGCATTTCCAATCCCTCCTTCCCAATAGACAAAGCGACAATGGGGGCAGTTTATCACTTCGATCGAAAGCACACTCAGCCCCCCTCTCCCTTCTCCATGTCTCTCTCTCTCTCTCTCTCTCTCTCCCTCCCGCCTCTTTATGTTCTATTTACAAAAGCCCCAACGTGATAAATAATTTTGATTTCCAAGCGTGTGCATATATAAATCACGGCAAGCCATGGCAAAGAGAGAGAGAGAGAGAGAGAGAGAGAGAGAGAGAGAGAGAGAGAGAGAGAGAGAGAGAGGTATCGTTCTGGAGAATTAATCTCGAGGCATCATTCTCGTTAACGGTGGTAGAATTATCGTCTGACGATACGTGCGCGTTGTACAATGGGATATAGAGCTGGCTTTTCGCGCCCATGCATTAAACTTCAACGGCAATAAATTCTTTGAAGCTCGAAGCCTATATACACATACACACATACAGACGAAGAGCGAGAGAAACCCCGAGGTCCATGCACAATGCCACACTCGGACGTAGCTGCCGCAGACAATGGACCTCGAAAGCCCAAAACCGAGTGCGCACGCGGTCTACCTCAGAGCGTAACAAGGCCTCGCTCGAAGCCATTTACCTCTGTCTCTCTCTCTCTCTCTCTCTCTCTCTCTCTTTTGCGATGTTGCTCAGCAGCGTGTTTCGACTATATAGCCTGCGGGAGCAGTTCAACTCTCTCTCTCTCTCTCTCTCTCTCTCTCTCTCTCTCTCTCTCTCTGCAAAATAATCGCCACCACCGATCGCCTGTATATACCTCACACCCACGATTTTGTCACCCAGACACGCATACATACACAGCATGGATGTGAGTACCGAGGATGTTGCCCGGCCCTCACACACACTCTCTCTCTCTCTCTCTGTATAGTCGAACGATCAGCCAATTAAATCCGTAATTAGGAGGTAATTAGGTACTGGACTTGCTATAAATTAGTGAGCGTCGAACTTTTTTTTTCTTTTAAATGTGTCATCTATTTTTGGACCGTAGTCGTCTTCAGAAGTACCTGAAATTTGTGGTCTAAATTTAACCTATTGCTTCATGATTTTTTAAATATCGGCAGAAGCTCGAAAAGCTTAAGCTTTCGAGTTTCATTTAACGTGGGTTCGGATACATCCTGTCAAAAATGTCCACAACATTAATAAATCCACGGAGACATTCGGCAAATCAACGATTCGAAAGCTCCTCGAAGAAAGACTAAACACGGGCAAGTCTGGAACAGTTTTCTAAAGGTATATACAGTTGAGAGCTGGGCTTGAACGAGCCGCGACGAGGATGCAACATCGATGCTATACGACTAACTCATTCTGGCAGTCAAAAGTCGATAAGCGCTCGGTTAACTTGCCTCGGCGACATCCCCGTGGGATGAACTTTCGACGGATCCCAAGGTGTCACGCGCGCTCTCGGCTCTCTCCCCGCATCGTTTCATACGCCTCATCGCACTTTCTGACCCGTTAACTTCCTACGGCAATTTCTGCCCTCCCCCCCTCCACCCGCGCACTTTGCCTCCTTTTTCCCTTTCACGCTTCTAGCTCAAGCCAAAGTTCGAGTGGTCGTCGAGCTTTATTTAATTATAAGTTATTTTTCAATTAACCCCGTCATTTTGCCGCTCTGACGAAGTTCGAACGAATGTTGCTGCTGCCGTACTTGTTTCTTTTCGAGCGTAGTCTCTCCAATCGAAAAGTTAGTTCTTAT
>JAWWMK010017280.1:0-19955 GCA_035047105.1 Galeopsomyia nigrocyanea | reverse complement strand
CACAGAGAAAACACGGATTTGTGTTTTTTATTCTCTGTAGACACCGAGGTTTGGTGCCGAGCGTTTCGTCTTGGATTTCCGACGTAGACTCATCAGTGACACTTGTCAGCAATCCGTATGTCAGACGCCTCTTGTAGAGGAAAGCTAGGGGTATATGAAGGCTCCGGTCCTTTCTCGTTGGTCGTACTCAAGTCCGCTAGCACCGTGCTGGCGACCTCTTCATGGGCGATCGACGACTTTGGTCTTATCTGTGGCTTCTTCGACTTGTTCTTTGAGACTTCAATGGTCCTCTCGTTCCTTTTTCGAGATGAATCTGCCTCTTCTGTCTCCTTTGCCGATGGAATGGGCTGATCACAGGTCACGTGCTCTTCTCCTTCATGTTGTGGATCCTGAGTTGGACTCTGGCCTCTCACACCCGACACTTTCGATGGCTGCAAATCACCGCCCTTCGGGGTATTCATCGGAGGTGGGGACGCCGCGTAAGATAGGTCATCACGCTGACGCCTGGAGTGAGGTATCCCGCTTGGGTTTGAAACGGCCGGGACCCTGTCTTACAATCGGGACAGTGCTTTACACTGAAGCCTGCCCTGCCGCAGGTCACAAACTTGGTGTAATCAATATCTCCCCTAGGTCCTTCAGGCTTGACTTTTTGACCTGATTGAGACTCGGAGTTTTTGGACGGTTCGGCCGGTAGCATTCCTTTCTCTCCGGTGATAAGTGTCGCAGTCTGACGCGAGTCAAATCGCGCCTCCATCTCTTGGCTGTACTTTTGCTCATCGTACTTTTGTGAGTTTTAGATGAACCGACCTCCCGCAGGCTCCAGGTGCAAGGAGAATTTACTGCAAGGCTCATTTTAGTAAGCCAGGGAGACTGTTGATTGTAAAGCTGCCAAAGAGAGAGGTTAGGTGGGACGCTAATAATCTCGCTGTGGTTGCACACACCTGAAGTTGGCGCCGCTTGCTGGGTGTCCGAATGGAAAAGGAGGCAATTTCAAACATCTGGAGACCATCAAGGAGACTGCCAAAGCTGCAAGTGAGAAGTGCATTATGTGCGGCAAAGGATTCAAGCGACCGATGAAATCGTGCCCGAAATGTCATAAGTCGCGCCACTCTAAATGCTCGGGAAACGTGAGAGATGGCCTCTCTCATATTTCCAAGGCGAAGGATAGGTAGCACCCAACTCCTCAGATTTCGGCCAGCATCCGTGGATCTTCGACAACCTTGGCTTCTAATAAACCTCCCTCCTTGAGCAACCAAGGGAAAAAATCCGCCTCAACATCAGCACACTCGAAGCAGGTGGACATTTCGCGTCGCAGCACGTCGACTCCCTCCGCGAAAAAATCAGTGGCGCAAGTTTAGGTGCGAAAAGCAAGTGTGGACCCAGCGGCCCAAGGTGGCACACCTGTCGCGATGCGGCAGACGTTAATTCAGCGCGCACCGCTCTCTGCGTCGACGCCAGAGGTGAAGCAAGTGGGTAAAATGGCGCCGAGCTCGACTCCATCCACGAGCTCGCTGAACGCTCCGGCGGCTCCCGCTGCGCCGGGGACTGGCAGCGGTGTGGCTAGCATACAGGCGCCCCCCCCCCCCAGTTGTTCTTGATGTCGAGAGTTTTGCCGATCGTCAGGCGCTCTCATCTTCTGACAATCGATCACCGCTGTCATCAACAGGCCATGACACGGCGGTACATGTGGAAATACTGGCGCATCGGAGCGTTCACGAGTATTTCCTCGGGGTTCCAGACCTGCCAGCAATCGAAAATGTTTGGATCCCGGTAAGCACACTGGCACTACTCTTTGAGCGCTTTGGCGGCCTCGAACGACAGGGCGACGAGCTTCGATTTCTTGTGGGCCGCATGTCCGGTCAATTGCCTACCTCCTCGACTTCTACATCACCTGCGGCTGAGGGAGGTAATGCTCTGATTGATCGGATCTCTGCTCTCGAGAGTCTGATCGGTGGCCAGAACTTGAGGTTGACTGAGTTTCAAGACAAATACGATACTTTCTTGAGGGACAATCAATCCCTCAAAGAGAAATTAGATGGCGCTCTAGCACAAGCTGAAGACGCCCGGAGTGCATGCCGGGATGCTATCACGTGCAGTCAGGAAAACGGCGGTCGTAATTTTAGTTTTAATAATGACAACGGTATTTGCAATAAAACACCACTCAACCCTGCTGGTGACTCCCCGTATACATCTGTGGAGGATGCGCTCTTCTGCCCGGACTGGCGTTAGGCGTTAGTGGGGGTGGGCACGGTTGTAGCTAGTCAACCTCGCGCCTTGATTCAAATGCAACGTCGAGCGTGCGCAAACCGCACTTATAGTTGTAAGTATGCGTGACAGACGAAGCGAGAGAGAGAAGGAGCTACTACACTTCGTGCACGACTGAAACTCCAGTTGACCGCGTAGTGGGGAAAGGCTCTGCTTCCAGTTGATGCGCTACGTTCTACCGACTACTCCCACTCCTCTTCTCTCTCGCTTCTCCTTTTAGATTGCGCGCAGCATTGTAAAACGCGGGCTTGGTGGTGCACTCTCGTGCTGACCGTCCTTCCGATAAAAGCTCGCACGGGTCTGCGTCCGCGCTTCGAATAGCGGCAACGACAACGACCAGCGACTCTCACCATTATCTTGTCTTTCCTTTTGGTCAGCCTTGAGGCTCATTAGGTGTGATTATCACCCTGCCGTTATACAACGGGAGGCGCGTAACGAACGGGCGATTTCACAAATAAGAAACTAATCTACCTAAACCCTCACTAAAACCCACACGCTTGCGTTCTGCGTCGTTAGCAGCATTGACGCACGCGCGACAACGAGTGAAGGTGTGGTAAAACGAATCTCCGTTCCTCGCATAGGTCGTAACTGGACGTTTCTTTTATAATAATCGACCGATACGACATATAAAAGAACTCTACATTAATAATACTTCGCTTCACGTCATATTATTAATGTTACACGGTGTTTGGTGCTGCGGAGTCTTGGCTGGGCCCGGTGGTTGACGACAGTCTCATTGCGATAAAGGTCTTCTCGGTGTTGAGAGCAACGTCAACGGGGGTGGGATCGCTCTATTCGTACGCAACGAATTTAAGGTCTGCAAATTGACCTTATCTGCTACACAGGGACCTGGGAAACAGGGTCTGCCTGAATATCTTTTTTGCAGCGTCGAATTGAGTGCCCCCCCCCCCCCCCGTGCTGGTTGGTGTCATTTACAGACCTCTGAGGGTTCCCATGCAGAAGGGCTCTGACTTTTTTGACACCCTACGAAGGCTTAGTGGCGATTACAGCCGCATGGGTGACTTCAATGCTGACTTGTTGTCTGACATTGCCGACGCCACCACCATCAAGCATCTGTCTGAGAAGCTATCTTTGCAGATAATTCAGCACGGGCCTACTCATCGCACCGCGACACCGAACACGTAGATTGATGTCATGCTGACAGACGATATTGGCACTATTAAAGACTGCGCGAGTCAGTGGTTGACCAGTTTTGGCAAGCATGCTATTATTGATGTCACTATTGACATTATAACACCTTGCCCTGTTCGAGACTCATATTCCTACAGAGATTTCAACAGTGTCTGTCCCCAAGCGCTGGCGGAACTGCTTGCTCGCTGCGACTGGGCTTCCAGTGACTCTATAGAAGGCGATTTGGAGGAATCTATTGATATAATTAATAATAATCTGATTCAGGCTATGAATACTCTGACGCTGCTAAAAACGGTTCGTCCTTTAAAGAAATATGCTTCGTGGTTTGGTCCTGAGCTGAGGGAGCTGGCCGACAAGCGTAATGCAACCGAACGAGGCTACAAATGCATCGGGCGTATTGCGCTTCTGGAGGAGTTCCTCCTGCTCAGCAATGAGGTCGATGTGCACATAGAACAAGAGCGTAACAAATTCCTTCTTGTCAGACGCTCTCGATAGTGGTAAAAACATCTGGAAGGAAATGCGTCGCCTCGGCCTCCTATCCAGTGGTGCGACAAAGGAGTTGCATGGTTTTTCGCCGGATGAGCTCAACGGTCACTTTGTGGGGGTGTTTGTCTCTCCCCTTGAAAATATTGGGGATGCAATGGACGCTATAATGGTAACTAGTGAGGACTGTTTTAATTTCAAGCCGGTTAATTTTAATAACGTTGTCCTTGCAGTTTCATACTTTACCCCACAAGCAAGCGGAGTGGACGAAATCTCTCAGAAACTGATTGTGAAGGCTCTCCTGGTTATTTGAGTCTACCTAGTTACTGTGTTACTCCTCTTTTGCCCAGGATCTTTTCCCGAGCACTTGGAAGCAGGCGCAGCTCATTGCTCTAAAAAAGAGAAGTATACCATCAACCGCATCGGACTTTCGTCCAATTGCGCTGCTTTGCTTCTTGTCAAAGGTACTCGAGAAGCTTGCGCACGATCAGATCACGGAGTATCTCCACATGAACAAAATTTTGGATCCCCTCCAAACTGTTTTCAGAAAACACTACAGCACGCAGACAGCGCTTATTAAACTCACAGACGATATACGTATGAAGATGACATTACTTTTACTTTTCAATTTTAGCAGGACTTTCACTCGATATCACCTTCTAAACTCCTTATTAAGCTTTGCACCATGGGTTTCTCCAGGACGACACTCCTGTGGATAAAATCTTATTTGCAGGGTCGTACCCAGAGAGTCTCCGCTAACAATGATGGTTCTGGCTGTCTGGAGACTAATCTGGGCGTTCCACAGGGATTCGTCCTGGGGCCTTTACTTTTCTGTCTTTATGTCAACGACCTGCGTGGCGTGTTGGACGGACTTGACATCAAGCATATCTTTTATGCTGACGACTTACATATATACATACACGTACGTAAAGACAAGCCTCAGGAGGGCATAGTACGATTATCCAATGTGGCAGGACTTATATCTGGATGGGCTCTGGACTCTGATCTGCATCTCAACGCTGGCAAGACCAAGGCTATCATTCTCGGTTCCAAGCGGAATGTGAATGATATTGTAACGAGTCCACTTCGCGCCATAATTCAAACGTAAAGTCGAACGTGTGCAAACCGCACTCGTATTAGTAAGCATGCGCGGCAAACGAAGCGAGAGAGAGAAGGAGCTACTACACTTCGTACGCGACTGAAACTCCTGTTGACCGCGTAGTGGGGGAAGGCTCTGCTTCCAGTTGACGCGCTACACTCTACCGACTACTCCCACTCCTCTTCTCTCTCGCTTCTCCTTTTCGGTCGCGCGCAGTATTGCGAAACGCGGGCTTGGTCGCGCACTCTCGTCCTGGAAGTCCCTCGAGCACGACGCCTCTCTTGATCCGCGTCCGCGCTTCGCTATCGGCAACGACAACGATCTGAGAACGTGCTTATCCTAACCTATCCTTCTGCCAGGCTTGAGGCCCTTAGAATATGTTTAATGCCCCGCCGTTGCACGTAGTTCGTGCGAGTGACGAACGGGCGCTTCCATAAAAACCAGAATAGTCCTGAATTCCACATTTTACTCCAACGTGCTGATTTCCGAGCTGTTGCCGCAAGGCGCGAGCGCAGCATACGAAGGAAGCCGTTGTGGGGGTTTATCGTCTCGCGAGCACCGTCTACGTGGTCGAGCTGATCTTCACGAGCAACGGACTTTTCTCATTACCCATTTTTCAAGGATGTAATGTTACAATATTAATGCCATGGAACTACTTGGTGTTGAGGGAGAGGTGTCTTCGTGCCTTTCTCAGATGAGTTTGTTAGTCTCGGTATCACGCTGGATAGCAAACTTACCTGGAGACCGCATGTTAGTCAAGTTTCGAAAAAAGTCAACCGAGCCCTGTTTGGCCTGCGTTTTATTAGGCCGTGCACCACGCAGAAGCTCCGGCAAAGACTAGTTGAATCCTTGACTCAACCTCACCTTGACTATTGTGCGGCTCCGTGCCTAGATACCCCCCTGGAGCAAAACATCAAACTTCAACGAGTGAGCAAATCGTGTGTCTGGTATGTCTTCGGTGTTAGAAGGGATGAACACGTCACTCCCTACAGGAAGCGCCTGGGCTGGCTTCGCACAGGCTCACGCAGGAGCTATTTCATAGCCCTTCAAATGTATAGAGTGATTCGGATGCGTGAACCTGAATATCTGGCTAGTTTTTTCATGAAGCATGAGTCTCGGCGTCCTGGCAGTGGTGAGTAACCCGAACTTAATATTCAGATTGTGAGGACCTAGACTGCTATCAGGTCTTTCCAGATTGCGAGTGCTCGCCTCTGGAACTCCCTTCGCTCCTTTCTCCGTCATCTTCCGTCATTGAGTGCGTTCAAGAGGGCCGTGCGTAGTCACTTCCTCGACCTTGATCCCTGACCCCACGGTGGTGGGGTATGGCCGGCAGATTATAGTTATACATTAAGTTTCACGCGGTTGTGTAGCCATTTCCTGACTGCACAACTAAATAACTAGTCAATTATGTTATTACGAAACAGCACGTGTACTGTATTTGTACTTTCAATGTGATAGGTCCTTGACCAAGTAATGTGAAGTTGTTGTATTGACTGATATTAATATTATTGTTTAATTTTAAGAGAAATTGTACGTAAAAGTCACGCAAGCAATAATGTGATACGTATATTATATGTATATATTTACTATGTAATTTTGCACAGCAAATAAAGAGGATCTATCTATCCTTTCGGCATCTTGCGATCGACTATGTTGGCGATCAGGTTCTCAAGCCGTTGCATGATAATCGACGGCAGTCGTTTCTCCAGAATAGCAGCGATTTCCGCGCTCAAAAAGCGGTCCGCGCTTCGTCAAATCAAATTAGGTAAAGACGTCAAGATCGGTCAGGTAGAGATTAAAGCACGCGCACCTAGTACCAACGGCGATCTCGTGGAAAATGGAAAATGAAAGAGCCAAGGATCAAATCGAGCATGCCCTGATTGATGAATGGCAAACGAGGTGGGATAACTCCGAGAAAGGAGAAGTCACGTACGCCTACTTCAGTAGCGTACGCGAGGGACTAGGTATGACCTGGGTCGAACCCAGCTATTATACCACCCAAGCCTTATGCGGACACGGGGACTTCAAGGAGAGGCTAATGTCCTTCGGCCGAGCGGACACTGAGCGCTGTCAGTGCGGATGTATTGACAACGTACAACATTTCCTTCTGGAGTGCAACAGATTCTCTGTGATGAGAGAACCTCTAGAAGAATATTTTCAAGGTGAAAACTGGCCCCAAGCGGCCGCAAACCTAATTAAGACTCCGCGATCTTTCGCGGCCTTCTCTCTCTTCGCAAAATCCGCACTACGCGCAAAGGCAGGCGTCGAATAAACGACCTTGTAACGCTCTGTGCTATACAGCGTCTCTTCCGGCTTGCTTCCTCCCACAAAAGCTAGCCTCCGTGAAAAGGCCCTCGCGTAGGCCCTCAATACCCCGCCGAGGTGTTGAATCACAAAGTGACTAAACAACAAAAGGGGTGGGGCGAAAGGGGAAGATGGCCCACAAGAAATAAGACCACGGATACTGTGTGGACCGGGGTGGAATGTACGTGATAACCATGTATACCCAGGCGCCAGATCCGGATCTGTTCCGAGTCTATCAGTCCCCTGCGATGACGAGGGAGACGAGTGGACCCACATAACCTTCGGGTGAAGAAATGGGCACAGCGTGCTCTCCTAGCGTCCACGCGGAACTCGAAAGTTCGTCCTGGGAATGCGACGTCCCCCACTAGCAACGCGACTACTTCAACGACGGGAGCAGGCAAAATTCCATAGTGAACGCGCAGAGGCAAGGACGAGTAGGTGACATCTCTGCCCAATCTTTTTCTTCTTCTTACTCTATCACCTTTATCCTATACTATCAAGCGTCACTTCATTTCGGCTATGCTTAACGCTGGTCAGGTGCTAGAGAACCATCCTAGCAGGCAATATGTCGGAAACCCTGCAAAAAGCGTAACTCTCCCATAAAATTGGGGCTTACGTCTGGATGGGTAGGCAGAGGGAAGACGACCTTCTCCGGTAATGTCATTGAGGGAGGGCAGAATAATTAAGACAACCGGAAGGGGATAGAGTCATGAATGACTGGTAGACAAATAACAAATGAGTGAATGTTATGTTATCTCATCGCGTCGCGATACTAACAAAGCATAGTCTGGGTGGAATTGAACGAAATTAACTTGGACCGAAGAGTGAATGAGATATGGGCTTCAAATTCAGTGTAGGTATAGGCGGTACCTAGGGGTTACCCCTCCACGCAGTTCCCCGCGGGTACACCGAGCTGAGCTCGCAAAAGAAAGCACGGCTTGGTGTAGCGAAAGTAATCCTCCTGTTGTAGCGCTAACTCATGCAACGTAAGTCCATGGGATGGAACTATGCGTCCAACAGGCACTTGATTTTTCCAAGCTCAAATACCCGAAGCAGAACGAGTCGCTATGGTGGAGCTCGGCCGCAGCCTTGCATAGGAAAGGCACTTGGTGTATACCCATGTGGTGATGTGACCTACGCCGGACATATTTTCAAGGTCTCGTACTAAATGACTAAACAACAAAAGTGGGCGGAGCGAAGGGGACGATGGCTCACAAGAAATAAGACGGACACTGTGTGGACCGGGGTGGAATGTACTTGGGTACCACCTGTCCTCAGGCGCCAACGCCAGATCCGGATCTGATCCGAGTCTATCGGTTGCGGTCCCATCGATGACAAGGGAGGCTTGTGCACCCGTAATAAGCTAACGGTGAAGCAAGGACAAAATGCACTTTCCTTCTAGCGTCCATGGGGAACCGAATGTTCGTCCTCAAAATGCTTAAAATAAAACCGATAAATTACATTAATCATTAGCAACTTAAGAGAATATCTTAACAACAATGACCAGTTGACTCAATAATTATTAACAATTCTGTTTGCTTCCGATATGTATCTTCTAGTAGATGACGCCAAGGGAATTGTAAAGGTACTGTCTCCACTAGTCCTGTAGTAAGAACACTTATTTCTGGTTATTAACGAAGGGTGTTATTGGCTCGAGGCGCCTACGATACAGTCGGTGTGGTGCGTGGGGTCATAGCGGCCAGAACTCGGTTATAGTACGGACCGCATCCGCGACTGAATATTGGCCGACGACTTCTATTTTTTTTTATTTATTCTATTTTTATTCCCAAAAACCATTGTAACTAATTATTGAGGTGACTGATCATAGTTATCAAGATATCATCTTAAGCGAAGGATAAGTTGCAACGAAGTTGAATATAATTTCAAATTTTTCGGTACTGTTTTAAGGGAACCTGCCAGTGATTCAGGTCGAAAAAATCAATGTAAGTCCTTTATCTTCCATACATTCAACTGGCACATAACTTTAAAAATATTGTAATATTATATATAATTTCATATACGTTGCCTTAAAAACAATAAAGTGATACATGTTTTCGGTATATTTTTTCCTGCAGAATATGATGACGCTATTAGTTTCACAGTAGGAATAACCTTGCAAGCACTAGGTATGAAAAACCTTTCAAAATCTATGAAAATCGCAAAAGAGAAATGTTTTACTTTTCGCATAGGGCCCTCGTTTAACTATATGACATCGACTATGTGTTTCATCGCAATTGGCTTGGAAAAAAACCTTTCATGAAGACTCCAAAGAGACATAGGCATATTACTATATAATTTGGTAATTAATTCAGCCAAGCTATAGGGTGTAATGGCAGATTCTTGATATTTTTATTCTGCGTATACATGCACAAGTGGCGTATCAATGCATAACCCGTTTGCCAAAATGTGCCCCAATGGTAAGGTTACCGAATTATTAGGCAGCCCCATAGATAACAATAATTCGATACTGAAATGAGTTGACGGATCGTTAAAATAAACAAAGGGTATATTGTAAATGGATCTATTATAAGTGTGAAGGAATGAATAGGTATAAATGGCAAAGTGGAGCATGACTCGTTATTACGAAAATCGTTGAAAAGTAAATTTAGAATCTTGAAATTAAAGAAATCGGCGTGATTATTTTTATTATCAAGAGTAATAGTTCCGCCACTGAGCCACTGCTTAATCACACCCCATTAAAAACAACCATCCCTCAAAAAGGATCTTCGAGGGAGTTTTAAGAAGAAGTATGTACATTCATATACATTTTAACACATGATTCGGCCGAGATATGGGGCGTGGTAGGCACTTTTTGACTGTTATGTGCTGTTAAGCAATGTATAAATGGCCATAGATTTGCGAGAAATTATTTTTCCGTAAATCGCTTTAAAAGGATCTTCGAGGGGCCTTCAAGGAAGACGTAGGCGTATGTTGATATACGTTTTACCACTTGATTCGGCCGAGATATGGGGCGTAATAGGCACATTTTTGACTCTTACATGTTGTTAAGCCATGTATAAACGGCCATAGATTTGCAGGAAATTTTTTTTTCGTAAATCACTTGAAAAGGATCTTCGAGGAGCCTTCAAGGAAGACGTTCGTACGTTGATATACACTTCAGCACTTGATTCGGCCGAGATATGGGGCGTGATAGGCACATTTTTTACTGTTATATGCTGTTAACCCATATATAAATGGCCATAGATTTGCAGGAAATTATTTTTTCGTAAATCGCTTTAAAAAAATCTTCGAGGGGCCTTCAGCGAAGACGTGCGTACGTTGATATAGGCTTTAGCACTTGATTCGGCCGAGATATGGAGCGTGATAGGCACTTTTTTGACTGTTATATGCTGTTAAGCCATGTATAAATGGCCATAGATTTGCAGGAAATTATTTTTTCGTAAATCGCTTTAAAAGAATCTTCGAGGGGCCTTCAACGAAGACGTGCGTACGTTGATATATGCTTTAGCACTTGATTCGTCCGAGATATGGAGCGTGATAGGCACTTTTTTGACTGTTATATGCTGTTAAGCCATGTATAAATGGCCATAGATTTGCAGGAAATTATTTTTTCGTAAATCGCTTTAAAAGAATCTTCGAGGGGCCTTCAGCGAAGACGTGCGTACGTTGATATATGCTTTATCACTTGATTCGGCCGAGATATGGAGGGTGATAGGCACTTTTTTGACTGTTATATGCTGTTAAGCCATGTATAAATGGCCATAGGTTTGCGTCAACCTCCAAATCTACGGAAAAGTCATTTTTTGGGTAAAATCCAAAGGGCTCCTTGCCTAACTTTGCTTACACATTTTTTTTACAAAAAATGCGTAAGCAGTAAAACAACGGCCCAAAAATATGAGTTTGCTTCTACCGCTTTTTAGATAAGTTCTACGATAGAACCAATAAAGCCATCGTATTCTACGTTAGAAAATAAATTGAAACATTTTTGTTTTAAAATATGTTAGGATACCTTATACTAAAGAAAATAAATGTTTACACTTTTACACGGGCCGACCGACATTGAAAATTATTTTGGTCCAAAAGTAACAAAGTATTTTCAGATATGTGATACCTGTGTTTAATGTATTTTTTTCACGTAGAATACGATGACGCTATTGGTTCTATCGTAGAATTCAACTGGAAAGCGGCAGAAGGAAAAAATCATATTTTCATAGATTTTGAGAAGTTTTTCGCACCTAGCGCTTTCTAGGTGAGTTCTATCATAAAACTAATAACACCATCGAATTCTCTGGGAAAAAATACACCATAAACATGTGTCATTTTATTAATTTTGAGGTAATGTTACCCCATGATATGAGATTACAGACAATATTATAATAATTGTAAAGTTATGAGCCAGTTATATGTATAGAAGATGGGGGATGCCCATACTTGGTGATGTATGTTTAAAAAGGTCTTAAAACAAACCATCGATCGGTGAAAATTTTTTTTTATAAAAATATAGCCAATTTTAAAAAGAAAAGACTCTCAGCAAAATTTACGTAATATGCATATTTTAAGCGTTATAAATTATTGGATATTTGAAAATTACGTTTATAAGGTCAAAGGAGGCGTGGCCTAAACGACACTTTACATGAATCCTCATGCTCTTAGACTATGGATTTGTCTTATGCTTTGAAACACAGAAGGCTCCCATGCTATAATACCGAAACTGTTCTCTCCGTGCAGAGAGCCTTTTCCGGAGAAGGTTGCACTGGAAGGGGATCCGATGCCGCCTGGGTGACATCATTCCCCAGGAGGCAGAGAGTGCCGGCTTAACAGGCAAGGTGTGATTACACCGGAGATGTTTCCAAGTGAGGAGAGATAGGATGGGCATTACTTCCACACCAAGGTGGGGGAAGGCCCCAGCTACTATGCCAAGTAGGCTGTAGTGGAAAAAAACGAGGGCCAAAGTAGATGTTATTTGATGTATATATTTTGTTTGAGAGGATGGAGAATTCAAAAAAAATTCAATCACTTCGATCACATAAATTGATGTATATATGTCTATGCCTAAAATTAGTCCTTCATGAGAAATAAACTCAAAAATTGAAAAATTTGCCATTTTCAAAATTCTGTTGGAAATTCAATTTTGAGTTTTAAGAATTGAAATTTTATATTTATGCTCAGGGGTGCAGTAGAATACATTCACAAGGAAAAAAAGTGAAAAAAAAAAGATTTGATCCGGTGAGTTGATGTGAAATTGCCTTTATATATATGTATATATTATAACGATATGTTAGATAACTCGTTATTTTTCTCTCCCTCGTATCAAAAATATGAATATATTTTACGCCAATTATATATTTTATTTTGTACCATTACTTTTTCTCCTATATATAGCTAAAGGTAAGTGAGAGAGCGGCTCAGTGAACCAACATAAGAGAGAGAGAGAGAGAGAGAGAGAATGAATGAATGAATCCTCTTTATTTGCTTAGCAAAATTCCAGAGTACATAGGTACATCATCTTAAACAAGTATCATCACAATATAAAACATTATGCATGTATCACACATTAATTCATGATAATTGCACATCGTCAAATTTGATTAATATCACGGAACAGAAAGATTTGGTCGAGGACCTATCACATTGAGTCTTAAAGCTACTTTTTAGAAGTAGCCTGCTAAGCAAGATTGACTAGTATTGTGTTAACTTAAACTAGGTGCAGTCAGGTAACTAAGTTGAATAACTACGTCAAACTAAATTAGACTAAAAAAATTTCCTCCCGTACCACCCCAGTCACTTGCGGAGGTTACGGCTCAAGGTCAAATAGAAGCTTGCGCAGCGCCCTCTTGAACCCATACAACAATGGAATATAACGGAGGGATGACGGAAGGGAGTTCCGAAGGCGAGCACCTGCGACACGGAACGATCCAAGACCGGTCTCAGTCCTAACATTCGGAACCTTGAGTTCGGGTTTTTCACCCCTACTGGAGCGCGTGGAATTATACTTGGTAAAGAGATCAGCATGGCTCTCGCAAACGAGTAATCTTGTACATTAAAATAGCTAGGAAATAGCCTCGAAGTAAGCCTGTGCGTAGCCACTCCAGGCGCTTTCTGTAAGGGGTGATGTGCTCATCCCTCCTAATACCGAAGATATACCTCACACACGAGTTGCTGAGACGTTGAAGTCTTATTTTTTATTCCTAAGGAGCATCAAGGCATACAGCCGCACAATAATCAAGATGAGGTTGAACTAGGGATTCAACCAGTTTTTTGCGAAGTTCCTGCGTAGTGCAGGATCTAATGAATTTTAGGCCATACAAGAGTCTGTTGACCTTCTTTTTTATCTGATTAATGTGCGGCCTCCAAGTGAGTTTGCTGTCCAGTGTGACGCCAAGGCTGACGACCTCGTCGGAGAAGGGCACGTACACTCCGGTCTCCACCTCAATGCCAGGCAGGTCCATGTCAGCGATGGTATTGACATTTCTCCTTGAACCAAAAATAATTGCCTTGGTTTTGCCAGCATTAAATCGCAGACCCGATTCCACAGCCCATTTCGCCACCAATTTTGCCACCCTAGACAGTCTCTCAATGCCCTCAGGGAGCACGTCCTTGTCTACATACAGATCGTCAGCGTAGAAAATGTGATTGACGTCGAGTCCCTCCAGTACATGTTGTAGGTCGTTGACATATAAAAAAAAAGTAAGAGTCCCAGGACGGATCCCTGTGAAACACCAAGATTGGTCTTCAGCCGGAACCACTGTTGCTGGAGGAGACCCTTTGCCTACGATCCTGTAGATAGGATTTAATCCACAGAAGAGACGTCCTGGAGAACTCTATTTCGCAGAGCTTTCGTAAGAGTTTAGAAGGTGATATCGTATCGAAAGCCTTGCTGAAACCGAACTGTAACAGGAGAGTCACCTTCTTCCTGTCAACGGCCTGTCGTACGTCTTCAGTCAGTTTTAAGAGCGCTGTCTGTGTACTGCGGTGTTTTTTGAAGCCGGTTTGGAGGGAATCAAGTATTTTGGCGGTATTTACATACTCCACTATCTGGTCATGAGCAAGCTTCTCAAGCACTTTAGATAGAAAGCAGAGCAGCGCAATCGGACGAAAGTCCGAGGGTGAAGATGGAAGGTTGCACTTTTTAAGTGCAATGAACTGCGCCTGCTTCCATGTGTTTCGAAAAACGCCCAGGGCGAAGGAGGAGTTGAACACTGACACTAGGTGGTTTCCTAACTCCGGGAGAGCCTTCACGATCAATCTCTGAGGGATCCCATCCACTTCTCTTGCTTGCGAGGAAAAGTGTGAGATTGTAAGGACAACGTCGTTAAATGTAACCGGTTTAAATGAAAAATCGTCCTCGCTACTTGCCATGATGGCGTCCATTGCATCTTCAATGTTCTCAAGCGGAGAGATGGAGACCCCCGCGAAGTGATCGTTGAGCTCATCCGGCGAGAAACCGTGCTGCTCCCCCCCTGAGCCCCAGAGCACGAGGCCGAGGCGCTTCATCTCCCTCCATGTTCTTACCACCTGCAAGAGCGTCTAAAAGATGTCTATGGAGGAAATTAAGTCGCTCTTGCTCTACACGCGCATCAACCTCATTGTTGAGCTCAAGAAACTCACCGAGAAGCGCCACACGCCCAGTGCCTTTGTAACGCCTGTGAGTCGCATCGCGCTTGTTAGCAAATTCCCTCAGCTCAGGATCAAACCATGGAGCATATTTTTTTGACGAACGAACCGTCTTAAGAGGTGCCAGGGTATTCAGCGCCTTTGTCAAATTAGATTAAAGCAGATCAACAGCACCCTCCAGATCGCCTTCAATAGACTCCGTGGCATCCCAGTCACATTTGGAAAGCAGATCGTTCAACCTCTGCGGGCAGATATTATTCACATTCCTGTAAGAATAGGAGTCCTTACAGGGGTTAGGTACTGAAATATCGATGGTGACATCGATAACTGCATGCTTCCCAAATGATGGTCGCCACTCATTACTGTAGTCTGTAATTACGTCATTTTCGTTCGTCAGTATGACGTCAAGCCAGGAGTGTAAAGTTTTAGTGTGATGAGTGGGCCCGTGCTGGAGTACCTGTAAGGATAGCTCCTCAGATAGGCGCCTAATGGTGTTGGCGTCATCAATGGAGGATATCAAGTCGGCATTGAAATCACCCCGAATCATCGTGTGGCTGTAGTCACCACAGAGATCTCTGAGGGTATTAAAAAAGTCTGTGCTCCTATGCATAGGCACTTTCGGTGGTCTGTAAATGGCTCCAACTAACACTGGTGGAGCGGCACCCGATTCGACGCCACAAAAGAGATACTCTGGAACACCTGGTTTCTCCGGCCCCTCGGTTGTTGATGAGGCCAATTTTCGGACTTTGAAGTCATTGCGTACGTATAGGATGACACCACCACCATTGATGTTTCGGTCATTCCTCAGAGCAGAGAAACCCTTGATTTCAATGAGACTATCGTCCACCACTGGGCCCAGCCATGAATCCGCAATCCCAAACACATGGTAGGAGGGATTAGTAGCCAGGAAAAGGCGGAGCTTCTCAATGCGACACTTGATGGAGTTGATGTTGACAAACCCCGCCTTAAAAGAGCCTCTGCCCCTCAACTCATCCCCAAGAGGCGATGCTAGTCATTGCCCCTCCCTCTGCTCATCCAGTCGTCCAGCATCCAGGCCGTTATTCTCACTCTCTGGAGGAGAGATTCCAGCCGCAACAGCATTTGCTGACTGACGACTCCTGGATGTTGGGACTAGCGCCGATTGTATGGCATGAAGGTCAGCGGCAGAGGCAAAGACGTGCGCACGCTCACCAGCTTGAAGCCGAGCCCCTTCGCAATTGGCTTCAAACTTCTAAAAAGCTGGAACTTCTTGTGGGGCAACAATTCGTTTAAAAAGATCTTCCTTTATGGTACAAAGGAAGCCGACTCCCGATCCAGGAGCCCGCCGATTATGTCGTTGGTATTCAGATAGTTGTTAGCCAAACCACGTTTGGCTCGCATCAAATCTGACACCAATTTCTCATCTCGGAGCCTGACGATACATGAGGGCAGACGCGATCGCGACCCCGAACCCACCTCCGTCCCATCTCCAGCGTCGTCCCCGAGCCAGCGCCGAGGTTTGCGAACCCGCACTTCGACAATGTGTTGTCTTTCCAGAGTTGAAAGTACTGTGCTGAGGGTTGCAAAGGCAATGGCGTTCACGGCCTCATGAGGGGCCTCACTGTCCTCCTTGAGAACGCCATTCAAAACAACCTCACAGCACCCCATATTCACATCACCGAAACCCGAGTCCGCACCATCAGCACTGGCACGGGAGATCGGACGCACGATTTCTTTGGGTGGTGAGTGAGGGATGATAGAGGAGATAGCTGGTGGAATATTTGCAACACCGTTGTCATTATTAAAACTAAGATTGGATACCTGACTGCACAGTGATATGCCACGGCAAGCACACTGGGCGTTACCAGCTTGTGCTAAAGCACTATTTAATTTCTCATTGAGGGATTGTTTATCCATCAAGAGAGAGTCACATTTGTTCTGCAACTCAAGCAGCCTCAAGTTTTGGTCAGTAATCAAGGCCTCGAGTGCCGAGATCCGGCCAATCAAAGCTTCACTTCCACAGGTCTCAGGCGATGAAGAGGCCACAGAAGAGGAGGATCTGTCCGGAGCCCGACTCAAGAGAGCCTCGATATTATCAGACCGCCGTTCGAGGTTATCAAAACGCTGGAATAGCAGTTCCAGGGTGCTTACCGGGATCAGGATGTTGTTAATGGCAGGGAGTTCCGGAAGACCAAGAAAGTGCTCATTGACACTCTTATGCGCTTCCGTATCTCTCTCCATCGTCAAATCAAATTCCGGAGCGAGCGCTGGCAAGATGCAGTCATTGAGTAAAGGCGCTCGCTGTCGCACAGTAGGCGCAGCGCCATCAGCAGTAGATGGTGATGGCGCCTGTGAGTCAGCAACACGCCCGACGTCTTGGTCGTCAGATGGGAGCGCTCTGCCATCCGCAACCTTCCCAGCATCACGGGCAGCGGACACATGGCGGTCGGTGACTCGCTTGACTGACGCTGTCGCAGCAGACGGCGAGCGCTTGGGTGGTGCGGAGCGCTTCGATGTTCCGCTCGTTCCAGTTGCAGGCGTGGACGCCGAGAACCGCGCGGATCGGAGCGCCGCCTTCATGACGGGAGCAGGCGTGCAGTTTTGGGACGCAGCACTGCTCTTTGTTTTGCTCACCTGGCCGCTCGTTACAATCGATTTCACGAGCGGAGACTGCGTGCTGCGCTGCGAAGGGTTAGTGGGTCTAGTTGTTGTTGCTGTTGATACTGCGGCTGTAGTTTTTGGTGTTGTTTTGGCGACGGTTTTTGATGTACGACTGCTCGGGGTTGGTGCTGATGTTGTGACCGTCGCCGCATTACCCTTTGACAGGTCAACATCAGAGCTACTTCTCAGCGCTGCAGTGGCTGCAGAGGCCACTCTTCGTCCTCCCCGAGCACCCAGAGTGGCAGAATTTATGGCAACTGGGACATTGCTGTCGTACTTTACCCAATCCGCAGACAACGCAGACCTCACCTGCTGCGGCCATCCTCGCAGCAGCAAAATTCAAATTAGCCGCCTATTGATGGAAGGGGGGCGACTGGTGGTGCTTCCAACCCAAGGCGGCTAACTATGGCAACCCGCTCGGCGACCTTCCTAACCTCCAACAGCGATAAGCGATACAATTATCGGTCTCCCCGGCCCTATAATTGGAGCCTAGCAGCAATTGCTCCATACACTTGGAGACTGCGGGAGTCCGGTGCTTCTAAAACAATAAAACACTCACACAGGATGATTAGAACGCTGTGCGAGGCTTCGGAATGAAGAGCGATGTGACTCGCGTTCAGCTAGTACCACTTACCGCGCCGGAGCAGAGAGAAAGAGAGAGAGAGAGAGAGAGAGAGAGAGAGAGAGAGAGACAGTCAGGATTATTGAGAGATAAACGCTGCTATCAGCTGTAAAAGAGGAATCTACTTGTGTAAAGAAACAGCCCGTGATTCTACTTTACGAAATTATTTAGAATGGGAAAATACCGCTGAACGAGGCGCTGGGCCTGCACCTCGAACGACTCGCGCGAGAGACTTTTCATGCAGGTGGTGGAGAGGATAAATTACAGGTTGACACCAAATATTAGTTAAAGTGCGACTTTATTCAAAACTTATAGCTACTATACAAAAATATCTATTAAGTTCACACTCGACTCTAAAAATGGCGGAGCGCGCGGCGACGCTCCAGGAACTACAGTGCAGCACGGAACACTCGAGCTCACGCTACTGCTCTGAGTCCTCAGCGACGATGACAAAGGCCGCGAGCGAGCCAACACCCTGGGCACGATCGCAGCGGCGGCTCGCGGATGCGCGCGCAGCGCAACGCTGCAACTCTCTCTTTCTCGCTCTTGCAGACACACGGGCCCAACGAGTCCACGACTCTCTCTCTCTCTCTTCTCTTCTCTCTTGGTTCCTCGTTCACTGCCTCGTTGAGCCTCGCCGTCTCTCCACCAATCAGCCGCCGCCAAAACTTCGAAAAGAAGAAACGAGCGTGAGAGTATGCACATACGCTTACACACTCTCAGCTCAGCGACGGCTGACAGAACGGCTACAGAGAGCGTGAAACGGGGCTAGTATTGAAAGCTTAATTCCCCGTTACACAGTACATAATTGGTTGATTGGTTGACTGACTCGACTGACTCGACTGACTTGATACCTGGTGCCCTTCCTCGTGGATGATGTTCCATCGACCTGGGAGCCACCTTGGCACCTGGACATCGTCTTCTGGGACAGCTTGGATTTTCCCGGAATATCTTAGGATATCTGGTGCCCTTCATTGTGGATGGTGTCTCGTCGCAAATTGTAATTAGTAGCACCGTCCATTCTTTAACAAAGGTTATAGTTTACGAAGTTGAGGGCAATCCCAAAAAATAATAACAATACTACTTCAATTCGACGTTTCGCTGCTGTAGTTTTAGCAGCCTCTTCAGGAATAACTTTATTTATAAAAATAATTATGTTGAGATACTATTGTTCTTATAAAACATCAAATTTACATAATAAAAAAAAATTATTTTTTTTATACCTTATGATTATATGGAAGCTACATAGTTGTTTTTACATATGAGTGGAAATTCACTCTACAGTCAGAATTCATATCACAATCGTTGTACATTATATTTTTATCTCTTTGGTATTGCCAAACAAATTTAGGTTCTTTTGTCTAACATCGTCTTATACATATTATTTTTAATACAGTGATTTTTTTCTTTTTCATCTTTCCATGAGAGCACGCTAGTAAAGTTTTAACTCGCTGCCTTACTATGAGATACATGTGTGAAAGTATGGTAGTGAAGGGAGGGATAGACATATGTACCGGGTGATCAAACGGTATAGTGAATACAAGCATTTTTCAATTTTTTAAAAGTTACTCATGAAATTCCCTCTTTATTGAGTCCAAAAGTTCTCCAAAAAATCCTCCCTTAATTTATTATAAAAAAACAATATTTTTTGAAAAACTTTTTCTTTTTTCATTTTTTTAAAAAATTCTTCTAATCAAATCACCGTATCTATCATCGATCACACATGTATCATCCTGTCTATTAATAGTATTTTTTGTTGCTTTGATATGGATCATTTCTGAAATTAATCTTTTAAATATATTGTTTTCTCTGTCT